>VCRD01002931.1:33646-54628 GCA_006783055.1 Trinorchestia longiramus | reverse complement strand
AGCTGGCACTCACCTGAGAGACTATCAGAGTCAGCAGGTGTCAGCAGCAGCAGCAGACAGCATAGCATCAGCTGACCACGTCTAGTCACCATCGCTGTTCAGAAGTACAGAAGAGTTTGCCAGGTCTGCAGGGGAAGCGCGGAATCAATAATGAGTTTGATTCTTAATTCACAATGTCTTTTTTCAAGTATATTTTTCTCCTGAGAAGTCATGCATTACGCTTCAGTATTTTCCCGAATGATTTGGTTTCTAATAACTTGGATTTGGCGATTTTTCACGCTTATTGAGTCAAAGGTCAGCTGAGACTTTTCATGTCCAGTTCCAGTTAAAGATATTCAATTGTTTGGGCCTGAATTGAGTTAAGCTTTTGTGAAAGTTTCTGCGTTCAGTCGGCTGAAATCAGACAAAACGCTCCGAGCAGGAAATTGTTGATAGGATTCCATTGTGCATTTAATTCCCATCATTTCCTTCACTTTATTTAATGGCTTGATCCACGTGCAGTATCACGTCCCTTCCAATAAAGGGTTCCAATATTACATTATTGTACTGAGCAGTGTACAGTCAAGGTGCAAATGCATATACAACACAAATTTCAGTGGGGACAAGTTACCTTTTATGTTCTTTTTAATCACATATCATTAATTCAAAGTCAATTGAGGTTTGATATTTTCTTCAAGTAGAAATGTCTAAAGCTGAAGCAGTTGCTGTATGACTCAATGAAGAAAAACTTCAGCGAGAAATCATGTATTTCAATTCGCATCGTTTTCGTTTCACGAAATGTCAGACGTACGAAGTAATGTTCCTTAAAAGTTTTCCTGCGTGTCGCCTGGAAATTACATCGAGTTGATGCTAATTATCATAAAACAAATACATCAGACGCAGCAGTCAGAAAATCTCTCAGAGAAATCACTCACACCCTCACACGACAAGAGTTGGAGACGCACTGACTTGCCTCATCGTTGCTTTATGCTGCAGCTCGTCTACAACAAGATCAGGACAAGATGAAGATTTCCGCATCCAAGAATCAAGAATTTTCTTGAAATCGTGGGAACACAGAAATGCGTTGCTGCGTGTGTTTGCTTTAGGTGACCTTTTTTGGAAATAAAAATACATCAAACACCAAGGAATGACAAAGAGTTTTTTTAGGGAAGGTAAATTTCTTACAGTTACATACGTGTTTGGCTTATTTGTATAAAGACATGAAGTAAGTGTTAATAAATATCTCATAATGATTTTGATTTCTAGGTAAATTAAAACCTCAAGACCTGCATTACAGTTCATACACAGCTCACAGACGGCTAATGATAAAGAAAAGAGTTATGAACACCGAAGAATAGTTTATCAAAGTCTTTAATTTTGTTAATAACATTTTAGCATCCGGCGTATACTTCCTAAATTAATCTATCAGAAATAATCTTTCTTCCTAAAGGAAAGTGGCACGAGTGTGTTGAAAGGAGAGGAAGGCTGACAGGTAGGGTTATGAGGAGCAAACTTCACATCCAACATAGTACAGCGCATTGTCATCAGTTTTTTAATTATTCTCAAGTTGTAGTGCTAACATCTTAAGAGCAATGATGCTGCTGCCAGTGACTGTTACGTCTTTTGTAGTGCTGTTTGTGATGGGAGCTCGTTGCGGCGCTGTATATGCTTATTTATAATGGTTGGTTAATGTGATCTAATACGCTACATGCAGAAAAAACGAGTGCTGTTTGGAGACTGGAACCAGCTTCTCCAGCCGGAGCGGCACGCCATTCGATCAGTGAGGCACTCGCAAGCACAGGGGAATGGGAGAGGGAAAGGGTAAAGAAAGAGAGTGAAAAATAAAAAATGAAGGAAAGGGAGAAAAACGGTGTAGGGGAGACACCCTTTATGTATCAAAATGAACTGCCAAAGCGGAACGAGCAGTTGCAAAATGGAAGCTGCGTGAGAATGGCGAAAAGTAAAAACGAAGTGAAGAATGGGTTAAAAACTCAGATCTGAATGTTTACAAGTGAGAGAGCAGATGATGGAGTGAAGGATGAAAATCTTTCAACTAAAATAAGTGAGAAGAATGACATGCTCAGTACATGAAAAGGATTCAAAGTAAGAGGGCGAATTGAATAATTCCAAGACTGAAGTAGCAATATGAGCTTTAAAAAATTCCAGAGCAGTAACTTATCACTGGACTGTTGCTGGTGTGAGGTAGTGCTTTTTGGGTCTCTAGCAAAACACGAAGTCTCACATGTTCGTCCCGTTGAGGACTACTCTCAAAAATAGGTTGCAGTGTTACACAGCCGTGTTGCACAGCCGTGTTGCACAGCCGTGTTGCACAGCCGTGTTGCACAGCCGTGTTGCACAGCCGTGTTGCGCAGCCATGTTGCACAGCCGTGTTGCACAGCCGTGTTGCACAGTCGTCTTGCACTGTATTTAGATAGCTTCTGTGCCTTAAAACTAATAACAATTTCATTGCATATCATGCTATGCATGATATGTTAATTCTTAAATTCTTATGTATGTTTCTTGAGTAAGTTTCTTTCCTAAGTTTTAAGTGAAAATGGTTCTCATCATCGCACTTCATGAACATGTCAACATGTATCACGCAATAATATCACGTCGACCAGGATCCAATTATCTGATTATAGTAAATTATTGGTCTTCTTTTACGCTTTCCAGTTAACTTCATCCTCCTCGGTGCATCTTCACACAACTTCCATACTTTCATCAAAATGAATAAACAGACATGACTGCAGCAGAATTTTCCCAGCGCATCCAGACACAGCAGCCGAGGTGGCAATTTTGAGCCTGAGCATCTCCATCAGTCAACTCAAATCACGTGCAGTACATCACGTGCATCACGTGCAGTATATCACGTGCATCACGTGCAGTATATCACGTGCATCACGTGCAGTATATCACGTGCATCACGTGCAGTATATCACGTGCAGTACACCACGTGCAGTATATCACGTGCATCACGTGCAGTATATCACGTGCAGTATATCACGTGCATCACGTGCAGTACATGACATGCATCACGTGCAGTACATCACGTGCAGTACATGACATGCATCATGTGCAGTATATCACGTGCATCACGTGCAGTATATCACGTGCATTACGTGCAGTATATCACGTGTATCACGTGTACTATATCACGTGCATCACGTGCACTATATCACGTGCATCACGTGTAGTCTATCACGTGCATCACCTGCAGTATATCATGTACAGTGTACCACGTGCAGTACATCACGTGCAGTATACCACGTGCAGTACATCACGTGCAGTATACCACGTGCAGTACATCACGTGCAGTATACCACGTGCAGTACATCACGTGCAGTATACCACGTACAAGATTCAAAAAATTATGCTTCCCAAATCTCAACGGAACAATTTCCTCCTCTACTGTATAAATAACCCAATCAGAATTGAGAGAACAGATCAAGCATCAGAAGACATAGTCAACTCACACAATTACATTACGGCAGTTACGATCAATTGTATGATTAAATTCAGGGCTAGTACATTCATGAAGCCCCTGATGTTCTATACTTCATTGTATCTCTTCCACAGCAGAATCCATTATTCCATAGCCTTGCAATAACAACAATGTCATACAGAACTGATACATTGCTTTAGCAAATGCAAACTCAGTCCCCTTGATGTCAAAGTGATGTACTTTCTTTTTTCAATGCGTTTTGCTTTCAAAATAGGAAGTCATGTTGCCGCACCTGTATATGTACTACTAGTTTCTAGCACAATTATACTTAAATAATACGTACTACTAGTTTCTAGTACAATTATACCTAAATAATACGTACTACTAGTTTCTAGCACAATTATACCTAAATAATATGCACTACTAGTTTCTAGCACAATTATACCTAAATACTGAACGGTGTCATGGACCTGATAAAGCTTCCCTCTTGTTTTATTTCAATAAAATCCTTCTCGTCAATTTCAGTTCTCTAACCGTCACGTGCAAAATTTTCTATTATTTTCCTGTAAACCATTCCCCGATGGTTCCATTGTTCTGATATTCGGAAAAAGCTTCTTACGAAATGAGATGGGCTTTTAAAAGTGTTCAAACTGTGGCTGCAGTCCGACCACTGTGGCTAGTTAAGGCGATTATGTTTAAAAAAAACATGAGGAACAATAGTTCATTTTGCTCGTTCGATATATTGTTTTGTAGAAATTGATTCCTTGTTTTAGCGGATGGAAAATGAAGTTATGCCTCCACTCTCCATTCTATCACACGCATTAACTGCGATTATTGATGAATTTCCTGCTATATTTATGCACTTGCTCGAACATTAAAGCTTAATTACAATAGTAGTTACATAGCTAAACTTTTCTCCTACAAACTCTCTCCATTATTCCAGGAGTAAAGTTATAAAAACCTGTAACTGAAGTACGATAATAACGATTATAATTTAAACGAAAAAATAATACACAAATTTTTTCAATGAAACAATAAAACCAATGTGACATGTATGGCTGAAAAAATTAGGAGATGTAGCAGTGTTTTTATTTCTATTCAGTATAGCAAGAAATGAGTTATATTGTAGTACGTGTGTCCTATAAACTGGATGGGGAAGATTTCTACACAAGTTTCTTTTCTGTTAAAATTCCCTGTACCTCTTGGTGAAGTCTGGAGAATTATCGTACCATATTACGGAAGAGTTTTCATTTAGAAATGTAGCACTGGCCGTGATTAAATTCTTGAAAAGTAGTTATACTAAGAGCAAAAGCAACTCAAAGTATTCCTGTAAACGTGTTTGCCAAAACTGAATGTTCTTTATTTTTGATATAAATTTCTTTGCCTTCACTTGGCCTCACATGTATAGAAATTGTTACGATTTAACTTAAATAATTAATAAACAATTAATTTATTTTTTATAAAATATTTCTTTATAATAAATAATTGCACAGAACCGCAACGAGATTTCGAGTCCGTTGCCTACTTCTCATATGCAGTCAACTGAACATTCCACAACACTGGAACAGTGACAACTTTCAAATAAATAGATTAAGACTTAACAGAACTAAACACACACAGACATAACAGACACTAAAAAGGCACTTAAATAAGGTGACTTAAATAATTTTTCGTAAATGTTGTTCAGTCAGGGAAGATAAAAATACACTTAATATTCTACGAAACTGAATTTTACGTTAAGTTTTTAACAGTTTATTTTTTACTATTTCTTCTAATCTCAAGCAGAAATTGGAAAAATAATTTCAAGGTTGACTCACTTCACAAAAAACTGTACATGTTAACCAAAAATTGATTTTTTGCATACCGGCATTCAACCTTCCTGATGAAGTTTGAAATTATTATTTCAAAATGTGCTCTGTGGAGTAACTGTCTATACATTTTCATTGCTGAAAACCATGTTCAATCATATGGTTTTGAATAAATTAAAACTAAAAATGTCCATATTAGTTTCATTGATTCTTCCACCTATGACATTCTTGAAAATTTCCATTCTCGTAGAGTTCCTATTTTTTTACTCCTCGTAAAAATTTATATAAATGCATTATAAAATTATTTGCTCTCACCAGTATGCAGTAGTTCTTTTTTCAGCTAGCAGACACAACTTCTTGCACAGTTCAGTAATAGCAAATTAAAGCTCACTTTCTCTCATGTACCAGCTGTGGGCAGTACTTTTTCTTAAATTAGCAGACGACAGTTTATTTCTCATTCTCAGTTAGCAGACGACAATTTATTTCCTATTCTAAATCATCAGTCAACAGTGCATTGTTATTCCAAATCAGCAGACACCGGGTCATTTTTTATTCTAAATCAGCAGACAACCGAGCATTTTTTATTCTATATCAGCAGACAACAGTGTATTCTTTATTCTGAGCCAGCAGACAACAGAGTATGTTTTATTTTCAATCAGTAAACAAAACATCACTCCATTTTCTATACTATACAACCAGACGGTTCGCAATTTTCTAACGTATCCCTCGTTGGAAAATGACGAATTAGTGAGTCTGAGCAGTTTCATTTCAACGTTCATTTTGAGATAATTTTAATTATGAGGATCGCCAAATTGATTTCCCTTCTCAATCCAGTTCTGTAAACGTGATTGATGATGATTTCCATGGGTTTTATATGTTTGCTGTAAGCAAAAACAATCAGCAAATAGATTGGATTCTGCATCCTCAGTGCTTCTTCCGATGGCACAAACTCTATTTTCAGAAGTAGTCATAATCACGCAAAAATTTAAATTCAGAGCATTCTTCTCTCATGAAATTAGATGAAAATTTTTCTTTTCCACACTTAAATTCTGGATACGAGAAGTAGTTAACCTCAAATTGTGAGTTACGCAGGAGGAGAAAATAATTCATTTTTCTTCAATGTGAATGTTGAAAAAAAGCCACCGTAAGTTGAAAAAAGGCAACCTTAAATTGAAAAAAGGCCACCCTAAGTTAAAAAAAGGCCACCCTAAGTTGAAAATGAAAAGCTTAAGTTGAAAAATGGCAGGCTTAAGTTAAAAAGTTTCTCAACTCAGCCTATGAAAATAGCTCTCGAAATAAGATAAAAAAGATTATAACATAAATTTGTCAATTCTCATCAGTGTTTACTCTAAGAAAATAAGATACCTAGAATACTAGAACAAATCTCAAATTGTTTGTCCGAATAACACAGAATTAATAGAATAGAGCTAAAAACAAGGGAACAATTCTCAAGTTGTTTGCCCGAGTAACACAGAATTAATAGAATAGAACTAAAGGCAAAGCAGAACTGGAGTCAAGGTGAAGTAATTTGTCATACCTAAACTTCAAATAAAATTAAAATGAACCTTTAACAAATAACAGTAAAAGTTTTTATTTCTAAAAAAGGTTTGTTTCAATAATTAAGTTATATGCTTTAATTATTTGGTTGCATTTGACCTCTACTGAATTACTTCTCAAAATTATTTAGCCAACATTACTACATATTTAAAATTAAATCAATTGGAATTCATGTACCTATTGAAAAACTATGGTTTCTAGAATAATCATTATAATAATTAATGACTCAATGATGAACGTGTGAAGTAATTAAAAGTATTTTCAGTCTCTACTTTTTTTAGTTCTCATAATAAAATTCTGTTTCCAAATTGGAGTTTTGCGAACCAAAAATAATTTCTATGTTCGTCTTCACTGATTGGACATTTATATTTTTATTCAAGCTGGTCACAAATTCTCAAGTGACGTTACATGAATGATGACTCTTAGAAACGTGATCTGTTTTTCCTCAACACATTCATTGCGGTTGCCTCGCCGGTGCAA
Source organism: Trinorchestia longiramus (assembly GCA_006783055.1). Lineage (NCBI taxonomy): Eukaryota > Metazoa > Arthropoda > Malacostraca > Amphipoda > Talitridae > Trinorchestia > Trinorchestia longiramus. The sequence continues at coordinate 47,362 of VCRD01002931.1, read as the reverse complement.
ATCTTTACTTTGTACATACAGTCACTAGAAAGCTTTGAAAACAATACAGAACCTAACCTGAGTGACCCACCGGTGGGTCATACCGCAATGAATGTTTTAAGTAACAACGAATAACTTATTATCGGTAAATGAAAACAAAGAAAATTGAAACATAAGTTACAGCATACAAATACAAGACACAGCTCAAATGACCGCGCTATGGACGTCAATAACGAAGGACAAAATAAATAAGTTGACCTACAGATAAACTATGAAATGCTTTATGCATTCAGCACACTAAGAAAGTTATTTCCCCATTTTTGAAATCGAAATAATACCTTTACGTGGATAGAAAACATTCCCCTTACACTCACAGAAAAATTGGAAGATCTAGTCTCAATTCTGACGCTAGTTTCTTAAGCTGATGTGCAGTTGCCTCTACACTGGCTGTGGTAAACGAACTTGCCGCTATTTTACTCTACATCAACTCAAATTTTCATGAACAAGTTGCACTTGGACTTAGGAAGAGAATTTTAAGGAATACCTAGTAATAGAAGCGAAACCATACAATGACGGAATTAACGGAAACAACGCGTGGAAATTATTTCCCTATGAATTTTAAGAATTATTTTAAATGAATTGAGAGCGAAGTATGCTCATGCACTCAGATATTTACTAATTGGGGCACAACAATCGTTAAAATGAAAAAATCCAGCTATTTCGAAAGAGCCATGCAATAAGTATACGCCTAGAGTTGCTCGAGAACGTTGCAAGCGGATATTTTTGACCCGATTTGCCTCTACTTTGTAAGCGCTGGCAAGGACATCGTTCGTCTATTCTGAACTTGATCTCATTTTATGAGCTGCACATGCCCTCCTGTGAGCGATGACTCACTGTAAGACTAGCTTTCAGTGTGTGGCATGTGAATGAAGACGATAAAATTTAGCTATTTGTTTTACAAGGCCCTCTGGCCTCCAAAGAATGACATAATTTTGACTCGTGCTCCGAAGCCTCATTGAGGAATGGATCTTGACGTTACGGTCCTATGACTGAAGGTGATAGCTGTAGAACAAGCGCCTTTCACGTTTGTTTTCACGATTTAAACGACAAATGGGAGATTTAAATTGATTGAGTTGAAAATTGAAGAACAGTTTTTGTTCCCCCGTCTACCGATAATAAATGAATGAGTAGAAATTGCATACAAAATTAAACATTTTCAACTTTTCTCAGCGACACAACTGGCAAATGTGCAGAACAATTCACACAATCCCACACGTGCTGCATCGGGCTGACATTCCTGCATCTCTGCCCACCAGTCAATCAAAATTAAAGTCCAATTTATTGGGACAAATTTGTGAAGGGACAGCCGTGCATTGCCATTCGCTGGCAATTATTGCGTGGGCAATTCAATTGCACACGCCCTGGCGGCGCTCGCTACAGTTTTGCAACTATTTGATGGATAGAAATTGCTGTTTTACCTTAATTTAGTTGCCAAAACTGTAATTTTTAGCTGGAAAATGCGCAATTTGGTTTGGAGACTAATGACTAGTAACAGCAATTGGTTTTTATGTTTATTGTCGGTGCATTTATGGGACCTCCATTGAGAGCCACTGTGTTTGTACACGCTATTATCTCTTTAATTTTTTAAGAGCAGCCAGCTTGCCAAGGCTAATAATTAAGGAACAATGATAGTCATTTTTCATTCACAAATAATAGTTTTAAGAGAGCTTTGGCTTTCGGTGAAATTAATTACTTGAGTCAGGCATCTCTAATTTTTGAAACTGGCTGCAACAAAATGTACAGCGGTAATTGACTGGCCATTCACAATGCACATGTTATTCATCCAATAAATGCATTTTGCGTCCAATAATTTTCCGATAATTTTCCTAATTCTGTCACTTGTTGGTACTTCCTCATCTTCAATAATTACCTTCCCACTACACCCTCGTGAGCTGCACCCACGCTCCTATTACCTCCTCAGAGAAAATGTAATAATAACCTACATTACCTCCCCACTACACCCTCGTGTGCTGCATCCACGCTCCTATTACCTTCTCAGAGAAAATCTAGTAATAACTTACATTACCTCCCTGTTTGGCTGGAGCCACAACGGCCAAACGCATCCTTCAGGACGCATCCAATTCCGAGCAACGGGCACTCGGCCTGAGGACGCTCCGATGAACAGCCAAGTTTATAGAAATTCATGACTGATTTCGTATTTCATTTGAAAATTCGCTCTGAAAGATTCTGGTCAAATATTGGCTGGCCATTGGAGTCTTTCTCAGTGAATCTTCAAAGGAGCAACTGAATCTGTCATGAATTTGTGTAAACACCTTCAAGAACAGGAGGAGTCCGTGGCCGAATTATCGCAGCAGTGGGCATTTTCTCCAGAAATTCTCTTCGCGTGATTTGCTGGAAAATGTTGTTGTCATCAGGTTCTCTTTGAATCAATAGTTGGGAAGAACATATTTGTGGCGACTGAAATTCGCTTATGAGGAATCGATATAGTTCAAAATTAGTTGAAGAAATTCTTGAATTCGTTACATAAATATATTTGTTGACAATGTGAATAAAAACTAGCTTGATGTAGAACATCAAATAACCAACCAATTACCTGTAAGTTATTTACAATAACTTTATAACATTCCTTTCATTATGGTTGCACCAAAGAGCACTGTTCCTTCGTCGGTTTTCATGGGATTGATTAAGAATTAATAAAAATAATTATAAGCTCGAGTTCATTTAGAAATAAGAGTATCTAAACTAAACAACCCTACATTACGAACTCAACTAAAAGCAATCATGAATAAGTTTAGTACAAATGCCGCTCCATTGCTTCCAGACTATCCCTTAAAAGTGTCCTTTTTGAATCTTAGATACTCCTTAGGTACTGCATAAGTACCTCATAAACATCCTATAGATACCCCATAGGTAATGCATAAGTACGTCATAGATACCCTATAGATACCTCATGGATACTGCACAAGTACTTCATAGATATCCAATAGACACCTATTGGATACCACATAAGTACTTCATAGATATCCTATAGATACCTCATGGATACTGCATAAGTCCCTCATTGGTGTCCTATAGACACCTCATAGGTACTTCATAAGTGCCTCATAGGTACCACATAAAAGGCAGAGTATCTCATTCAAGGTAACAGGATCACATGGACTCACAGCACTATTACTAAGTAGTATAACCACCTGGGACATCTGAGACATTACTGTGTTCGTGAAAGTTATTCGCCTAAGTTTCCTACTTCATTATTTTACTACGAATAACAGTGTTCCTAAGACCCATATTTACACTGTCGTTCTTTGAAAAGAATATCTGAGTTCCGAAGCGTTTACTTTTCCTTAAAAGGGAAGTTTATCGAAATTATCACGCATAATTCCAGTTCTATTTTAAAAACATCATTTCAATGCGCCTGTTACTCGAGAACAGAAGCATACCAGTACGTCTCACACCATTACCTGCCTTCAGTACGTGTGGATTGCACAGTCTACCTTTGTGCGTGACCGTCAGAGCTGTTCAGCAAGCACGCCGTGATGGTTATGCTGTACCTAAAATCGCTTCTTATACGTCCAGAAATCATCCTGCTTTGTCCAGAATTCTTGATGCTCTATCCAAAACTTCAAATTCTTCGATGTTTTATCTTCAATTCTAAATCCTCTTTTCGGAATTTCAAATCCTCTATTCAGAAATCGTGATTCTCTTTTCAGGATTCGTGTTGCTCCTCTCAGAATTCTGCAGTGTCAGAATTTAAAAGGTAACAAGTATCCAGCATTCCAATAGCTCTGTCCAGGATTCCAGAAGTGCTATTCACAGCTCACGAATTTAAATTATAGCCCCACGCTTCCAAAGCATTCTCACTTAATTTTACAAACAATTTTTTTGTAAAGATATCTACTGATTTATTTTCAATAGTCAATTATTCATCCATGACACGTTTCTTTATAAGAAATATTCCGTTGAAGTCTTCGTACAAACGAATATACATTCAGATAACAAAAAAGATACCCTAATAAATTGTGGACTTAATAGCATTCTCTGAAAACTGCACTCAAAGTAAGAAGAATTGTTTTAGGTAATTTCGCTTGGCCTTTCAAATACAGTATCATTTAAATAAAATGACAAACTTCAATCATTTTCTTCAAAATAAATTCGGAGTAAACGAAATTGATATTTCTTTTCCATTTCAGTTAATAATAAACATTTTCTGAGCTGTACGTTTCGGACAACTTTTGAACTTACGGAATCGGTAACGGACCGAGATGTTCGGATGACCGTCCCTAGCCCTGAAAATAGCAGCAAAGATCTAGCGTTAAGTTCACGACTATCACTGGGGATCCCCAAGCTGCACTTGGCCTAAACACGCACTCGAACTTGCCGTCATAAATTGCTTGAACGCAACTTTGGTCGTAAAATGAACCTCAGAGCACTTGGGAAGCTCTGGGACTGCTTTCGGACGACCGCTGCTGCGGAACGTGCCTTCTAAAATCTCATGATTATGCGGTACGCTTAATTCGATTATAGGCTACTTCCTGCAGTAACCAGGTTACCCTCCTCGGGTAACAGGTTACCTACAGGTAGCAACCTGATTACCCACCTGAAGTAACAAGGTTATCCACCTGTAGGGACCAGATTATGCATCTGTTGTAACCAGGTTACTCAAATGCGATAATCAGATTACTCACCTGTCGTAACCAGGTTACGCAGCAGTAGTAACTAGGTTACCTGTCCTCAGTAACGAGGCTGCCTGCCCTCGGTAATCATGTCAGTGACCATTGGTAACCAGTCTTCTAAAATACAGTAATTAAATTACCCTTTGAGATAAGAGAAGAGACAAGCGTACTTGTCATCACCTTACTCATCACCAGCTTGGTCGACTGGTGAGCGAATCTGCTTGCGAGCGGAAAGACCCGGGTTCGAATCCTGCTGCCGACATGGTTGACGCGGCTAGAAATACGGCATGGGACTTGGGTATACAACCGAATAATTATCGAAGTAATTATCCGACCCAAGAATGGGCCAGAAGGTTCGTTCCTACAGCCTAATTCTATTCTATTCTATTCTACTCTATGCCTGTATGTAAATAACACGTTTGTGAGCGCAATGAAGCCTATAGTCTCACTGCACAACCGTGGCTGGAATATTAGCTAAAAATTAGGGACTATTCGTTTGAGTAACTTCAAAAATTTGTTGAATTCCTGTGCTTTACTGCATGGAATGTAAATATCACCGTAACACAAGTTATATCGAGTTTAACACATTAATAATTCCAGTACAATTCTTCTTAATAAATTTGAATTTTTTTCAAGGTGCTTCCGTTTGCTAGAGTTTCTGATTTATGAAACGATTTGAAATTACATGCGAGTCTTGTTCTAATGAATTATTAAGTACAGTTATCATCGTAAATGAGTGTTGCTAGTAACTACATTTCGTGATCTTCATATTACAGAACGTCAGTCACATGCTCGAGTGGCTACCTAATTATATCAAAAGAAATTTACATATATAACAAATTTTATCACCTCCATAAAAAAGTACTGAGTGTTCTTCAACTTCTATTAGATGTCAGAGGCAACTTATTACCCTCATTCTAACATGAACTTTTTCATGTAGCCTGAATCTACAGACTTAAAGATTTTAGTAGCCTGTTCACGTTATTTTTTAAGACAATAAAACGCTTCTATGAACATTTTTGAGATTATTATAGAAGTTGTTTATACAAGGTATTTTACAGCTGTGCTTTATGTAGAAAATACAGTTAGCAAATAATACAACGATCTCATTCTCGGTCGACCATCAAAGCAATCTTGAAAAACTTCCAATCCATAAAAAAGTTTAAGTGCCTGAGTTTTGAAATGCTACAAAATGTAACACAATCTTCAACTTGACGCTCTGTTTGGCAAGTTCCACGCAGCTGACAAAGTGAACTCGTAAATACGAATAGGAAATTTTATGCTAATATTTACGAACAAATTTGCCTAGCTGATGCTCTCATTAAAATCCGTTGGTTGGATAATTGCAGTCGATTTTCTTAAGTTATCATTTAGCAGGACATTGTCTGCAATGGTTTGATATCGTCTTGTACGTGTAGCAGCAACCCACAAACAGATAACACTCTTAATCATTGAAATAAATTTCATTTTCTCATACCCACATAGGTAAGTCAAGACAATAACCTTAGCTACGGTTCCGTGATCCACAAAAAACACGTTTTGTTTGTACAGCTTTTAAAAATTAAACAAGAATGTGTTGAAAACACCTCTATTTTAATGTGATTTTGTTATAATTTACTAGATTTTAACTCTGACTATGGAACTGCCCACGAATTGCCCCCGGTGTCTTGCTATGTCGTTAAATTCATTTTTGATTCTCAAAAGCAAACGCTGTAAGCATTTTATCCGTCGTAATGGTTGCGGTATAACTCAAACCATCCCCTTCAAGTAGAACAAAGACCTGCCTCTATGTTCATCTATCACTGAACACCGTTTGTTTGCTGCGGTGAACCCTCTCCTACTCTCATATACTTTCCTTTGTCTTTGACTCGCTCATTTTTTATCTTAAATGCCCACCCTCATTCAGATGAGCTCTCCAGAACACATAAATGATTTCCATCTCATTTGGAAGCTTTACCTTCAAGTCAGCGAAGCGGAAGAGGGCCCATCGTTTCCAAGAGATACGATCCAAAGCTTTTATTCATCATCCCAATCTCGCACCAACGTACCCAATGACTCTCCCACACAGTCCAAAATTCAAAATTTTTACTGCAAGAAAAACTGAAGTCGCCGATCGTTCGTCACATTTTCCCTCTCCTTCATTTGAGATTCAAGCGAAGAAGTGAATTTGCATTTTCATTGCATTCTGACGCGTCGGTTTCTCTTTCATGAAGGATCAAAGCCACTGCGTTTATTGAAGTTGTCCATGCAACTTTGGAAATTTTAGAGCCTGTTAGGGGTACAAGAGGCACCATAGAGAGAATTGTTCTAAAAATAATGCAATGCTGGCGGCAATCTTTCCGTGGAGTTTAGATCGCCTCGCAGACACCGGGAGTTCACCCATGTGGAATGATATCTTGGTGGGGTTGGTGAGGGTTAAGTAAATGCTTAAACAAAATTATTCTGTTTGAAACGTAGTAAACAATGCTTTGGCGCTCGTAAATGCTGAGCATCCACAAAACTTTTGCGAGGCTAATCTGTTAATGAAAATGTGAATCTATTTTCATTATTATGACTATCATGAGCAGTGTTTTGTGTTTTCGATGACTGTGTTGGGTCAATTTTATTTTATTTATTTTTTCATTACTTATTCACCAAAAACTAAGTAACTGAAACACCACTTAGGAAGTTATACCGTCATTCACAATAACTATATGAATGTTTCAGGCAATTGTTCGCCCAGATACTCAATAATTGTGTGACGTTTAATTCAAATCAAACTCAACGCCTGAAATTCATTCTAATCATTAATTTTGAATATTCATGTTTTTTTAATTTTTTACATACACGAGACCTCAGACACGAATTTATCTTTTACTCTTCATAGTCAGTAAATTTGAATATTATTATATTCCAGGGACAGAAGTTGCTGAGTCATGTTGGACAAGTCAATATTTAAACATTACTCCTCTCACGCCCAGTTATTTAGTGATATTTCTTAAATATCACTTTTTATGTTGCATGACTTGATATTAACTAAATGAAATTTGTGACAAAGCATTTCAGAATCATATTTTTTCTTATTTCTAGTCATTTAGAAAAATAGTGGTTTTCGTCACAATCAAAACCAACAAGACACTGCACAACCGTATGCTCAGCCAGCTACACTAGTCCTGATCTGCATAGATGTAAATATCATGCATGATGGTGCGTATTATACGTGCTTGCAGCATGACACACAGCTGAAAGAAATGTCAAGGTCTCTGTATAATAAATATTTTCCCTGACGGTTCTGCATGCATGACGCGACTCTAAGATATTTTTATGCAAGCTGCATGTGAAATACTCGCATTCTAATATGCAAGAGCTATGAATATAAAATGTACTCAATTTATCTGAATACATTTCCAGTAAAAACTCCAACCGCGATCTAAACAAGGCAGTGTGCTACAGCGTTAGCACATGCAGGTGGGAGTATATGTAGTTCTTTTTACAAACACTCATGCAATGTTTTTGAAAGTAATGCTTGCTTGAACTCTATTTCCTTTTAATGAGACTATACGCTGTGCCCATTCGTCTTCACCTGACCCAGAAGGCTGAAAAAATAATCATTCGTGTTTAGTTGCCCCGTAGTAAAAATTATTCGTGTTCAGTTGCCCTGTAGTAAAAATCATTCGTGTTCATTTGTCCCGTTGTAAAAATTATTCGTACTCAGTTAACCCGTAGTAAAAAATATTTGTGTTCAGTTGCCCTGTAGTAAAAGTCATTCGTGTTCATTTGTCCCGTAGTAAAAATCATTCGTGTTCATTTGTCCCGTAGTAAAAATTATTCGGGTTCAGTTGTCCCGTAGTAAAAACTATTCGCGTTCAATTGCTCCGTAATAAAAATCATTCGTGTTCATTTGTCTCGTAGTAAAAATCATTCGTGTTTATTTGTCCCGTAGTAAAAATCATTCTTGTTCATTTGCCTCGTAATAAAAATTATTCGGGTTCGGTTGCCCTGTAGTAAAAATTATTCGTGTTCATTTGTCCCGTAGTAAAAATCATTCGTGTTCAATTGCCCCGTAGTGAGACTGAAAGTAACACCAGCCACGCACAATGGCGCACCTGAAGAGATACTGCAGCAGCACCAGCATCAAGCACCAGCTTCAGAACACTGCCAGCCAAAAGATAGCTCTCTTGGGCCATCTTTTTCTTGCGTTATCGCTGCTGTCGGAGGGTCAATCTCCTCTGATGGATGACCACTACTCCTACGTGGACTATTTCTGCAGTTTTCAATAGCCAATGCCTTTCCACCTTGAAGTCATTATCATCATTCTTCATTCTACGCACGGTAGTTATGAATGTCCACCATAACAGCCATAGTTATGACTCAGTCATGTCTAAGAGGTCACTTACGGAATTCTGAGAAGCTATTTTTCATGGGCTCATTGCCTGACGAAGAGCTGAGAAATAGAATATTTCTTCTTTGGTTACCATCATTTCGAGAGTGTAGGGAGAATGTTGAGTGGTGAGTGGAGTGGTGAATGGTGTAAACTTTGCGGAATAATATGATGTGCATCGAAATGATGTATTTGACCATGTTGTTTCCTTCTTTCCAAATATATCCCCCATGTAATGAAAATCTTGCCTTTAATGAATACCACTTACTTTGGAATGATACATTAGATAATAAATTCTTTCTTTTCAAACCTAGCCACATTGTTATCGCTAAGTACCGTCATTACGACAACGAGATCCTGGCAATGAAAACTCTTTTTAAAAAGATTGATAATGATAATAATTACACACTGACAATTCTAGCCTTAAGTCTGTTGTAAACATGAACTGAAATGTCAAAATGAATGTTTTTTAATTGTCTAGGAAGACCAGGATTTTTTCCAAACGCACTACTGAAAATAACTAAAGATAACAAACATCAATAGACACTGAATTTTTGTGACCACTGAGATACAAAGGCCTTTCTGTAGCAATGCATGCAAGACGATATTGAAGACGAAATAACCAAGAGAAAGCATGTAAGCATGAATGAATTAGAATTTCAAGTAAAATTAATGGACTTGGAGGCACAATATGTGTATTTCTTTCTCTTACGGATTCAGTAGTTTAGGCGTTATTGCTGTTTTTAAACAAAATGTTTCCAGCTTTACACTGCTGAAACTTCTTGTGTGCAAGTGTTAAGTCTACAGAAACTTTGGACTAAAAAAGCATGCAAAAGCAAACCAAAGATCAATTCTTGTATAGGTCAAAGTATGGCGCGTGAGTGGCACGGAAGTCGTACGGCCGTACATTGTATGTACATAAAGTGCGGATCAGAGACACGACACCTGGATGCTCGGAACATGTTGAGGCTCTGAAGCTCAGTGTTGCTAGCTGCTGCTAGCCCCTAGGTCGACCATTACCCCGTGCTTGCAAATCACAGAAATGGGCAGTTCTCGGCACAGTTACGAGTTGCACTAACAGTGAAGAGTTTTTTTCGAAGGCCCTTGCCCACCAGAATGTTTTCTCGGGTTGTTGGGAATGAGTTCCAGCCCAATTCGCAGCCCAATAGCCATACAGCTGTTTTGATGGCAGAGAACTGGTTACATCTTCAATATGTATTAACTTTATCTTATTCTAATTTCGTTATGCAGTAAACGCAATGGAATCTCCATATGCTTATTCTTATGGCTGTCAAATCTGGCATTGCATTCTCTGCAGGATGGAATGTCTTCTTGTGTTCGGTCTACCGAATTGCAACAAAGCTTTTTTATTTACAGCATTCTCTGGCACTGAAGCAGATTTTTGTGCCTCTCGTTCTCGTTCCATAGCTTCGTCCAGAGACTGAGAAGCTATCTTATCTCTTTCTCTTTGTATCTTTCTATCTTTATTTTTCTTTCTTTGACCAGTGGAAGCGGAAGCTCAATTTAGACTTCTTAAATTCCTCGCGATTTTGAATAAAAAACTGACTTTAACAGTAAAGCAAGAAATGTGTTTACCGTGAGAAGTAGAAACCTTCATTACTGTGGTTTCCTTCCATTTTATCACAGTGGGTGTCGCTAAACGCAAGAACACAACAGCTCAGGCGCACGGCAAGTCCATGCTCTTTCCCAAAGTTTTGAACGTTGGAACTGACATTAGCGAGGAAGGACGACTCGAATAATCAAATTCAGGCCAACATTCCACGTGAAGTTAGACCCCGGAGAAGTTTGGCTTCGACTCGGTAACTGTTACAGCCACTCTCGAACTCTCGAGCCAGGCTTATGTTAATGAGTGGTCCTGATCGCAATAGCGACGGCCCATTCCGCTCTGCCGGACCGGAATCAAGCAACCCGAAGAACTCGAATTTGAAATTCAAAAGTTTGTCGCTTGAGTGGAGTTCATTACGACGAATATATTAAGTAGCGAATTACACGTGGGGAAGATAAACATCGAGTGACTAGAAAAATACAAACTGTTTTCCTAATAACATAAATGACAAGCATGTATTGCCTCTTAAAGAGGCACAAGTAAATATTAAACAAACTTGAAACAGGTCCAACATGATGTATTATTTGAGGGAGAACGACAATGAGGCATATTTTAGCAAACGAAAATTTTCCTCCAAGAGATCCTTAAACATTGAGCTCCGAAAGCCATTGGAAGTCTGTAGCTTGAGTTGAGGACATCGAACATTCAAACTGCTTTCTTTCACTCTACAGGCACCCATCTTACCTCCAGATAGAAAAAATACTAGAATTTAACTATGCTTCCGCTGCCTCATAGTTCCTTCATTAACGCCTCTTGTGAGACTAGCCGTAGTAGTCTAAATGTGTTCTGAAGGCTCCAAGCGTTAAATAGAGTGGAGACTCCTTTTCTGTGTTTGATTTCAAGAGAAAACAGAAAATTGAGGTGCATAAGATAGTATCATGGCTGGTATCTTCGGTGGGTTGGTGAAATATTACACCAGAATAACACTTAATTCGACTACATTCCTAGTGAACGGAATAATTACTTTGTTCCTAGAGAGAGAACGGAATGAATTTTGGGGATTAGTTTTCCGTGATCCGAAAATATAAAATATTGTCACAAAATTTAGAGTTGCGCCATAAAAGCCGCATTCATTAATGAAAATCTCTAAGTTCCGGTTTTTATGGACATTAGTTCATGATAGTTATTTATGTTTGCATACAATCTTTCCATTTCTCTTCATGACTTCATTCATTCTTTTCTTCGTCGATATTTCCTGATGTATGATTTACAATAAAAGAATGCAAAGTGAGAAACATATGATCAACATGCTAGTGAAACTTCGGTATATTTTTAATCGACGTAATGAAACAACGTTCAAACCCTTAAAATTTATTACAGAATTAAACAAATTTGAAAAAAGTGAAAAAAATTATGTTCTTTTAATTTTCAGTAGAAGAGCAGTCCTGTAGACAATTGTCTTTACATTTTGGCTCTTTTTTATTTATTTTTTCGTGTTCTGAGTAGTGCTAGGCCTCGCTTCCCTTGATAGAGAGGAGGTTGCTGAGATCAGTCTATTGCTCTGTGACCAAATATTCAGTCAGCCTCTGTAGAGGAGTGCAGCTTCCAGGTTCCCAGCTCCTTTTTTTTCTCGTCCACATTTTTCCTTTTAATTTTTGTTTTTTATTTAAGGCATAGTTCCTGTGAAAATATCGTTGAGCTTTTGTTAAGCAAACCCCCAAAAAAATCAGCATTTGTACTCTATATAATAATAATAACATTACCACAAATGATACTAATAATTACGCTAATTTTACAAATGTTCCCGTCTGTAAATAATATGGGTTATGGAAGGTTATGATAGTCAGACTGATATCTCATTTGTCCCCCGTGCACTAGTAGCAGCTCACTCAAACATACTCCAATCTTCTATTTCAAAATGGCTGCTGCTACACATACGATCAAAAACAGCCTCTACTTAACCCTTCACCGTCCGAATGAACCATGAAGTCCTCTTTACCAAAATGTGTTCGAACAAAACCTAAGGTGTTAATGAACCCATCATTGAAAGCTCAACAGTTATAGAACTCTGACAACATGTTACAGCTCTGCTTGCCTGGACGCTGCCGGCAGTATGATCAGCCACTGAACAGCGTGTGCTTGTGTTGCATCTCTCTGATTGAAAAAAGGTGGTCGGTGTTGAGTACTGATAGTAATACGGATTCCTATAATATAGACGTAGAAGTACCACGAGCATGTGGTGTGCAACAACTCTCATTTGCATAACTTTAATTGAAGCCAAGACGGACTTATTTGTATTCATGCTCTCCAAGACTTCATTTCGAATTCTTCAGAAAAGCTGGCATACGCAAACGAAATCGGAGAAGCAACTACAGTTTAATTTCATTGCTAAATAATAGGAAAATGGACATGAAAGAATATGGAATTAGAGATAAAATTCATATTCAATGAGATGAGCAAAATGAAATATAGATAACTGGAATATAATAATAATAATAACAGGAAATATAGATGTGTGCGCATAAGTTTCACGTTTTTACCAAAAACCGAAATGAATGAAGGATGTACTTGGGCTTGTGAATCTTTGTCTCAAAATCAATGTGTTTTGAAGGCGCTCCTGATTGTTTATTTACCCTATTGTAACATGTAAAAGTGCATTATGAGTAGGTATAACATTTAGTCATTATCACTTGGTAACAGTATTTATTTTCCTACAAAATTTATTGGCTTTCAGATCAAGGACGCTTTGAAATACCTTAAAATTCATCATATATGTATGTATGCTCAAAATTACGAGCTGATTAAGTCTCTCTGTAAAACTTCTGTTGTATATGTAACTAGAAGAATGAGTTAGTATTTGGGATCCAGTTATCCTATTCAAGACTGAACATTTTGTAAGGTCAAGCTTCTCAGGAGTGTTCACCACATCAGCAATATTTCCCAGCATTACATTGCGTTGGCTGGGAGTGAGTACCGCATAACGCATTACATTGCGTTGGCTGGGAGTGAGTACCGCATAACGCATTACATTGCGTTGGCTGGGAGTGAGTACCGCATAACGCATTACATTGCGTTGGCTGGGAGTGAGTACCGCATAACGCATTACATTGCGTTGG
>VCRD01002930.1:55478-73335 GCA_006783055.1 Trinorchestia longiramus | reverse complement strand
AATATATATATATATATAAATATATATATAAATATATATAAATATATATATATACTGAGTCTCAGCACTTCCTAATAGTATTCAACTGCACACATATTTTCTTTTTCCAATTTTCTTACTGTGGCTTAACATTTCAGATATTTTTAGAACTGGACTTGGCAAACACTGAGAGCATCAAAGTGTTTGTGTCTCGACTGCTAACCAAGTTCAAGAGAGTGGATGTGCTCATCAACAATGCTGGTGTCTACTACCCACCTCAAGACCCTCCTGTCACTACTATAGAGGTATTTTATTGGTCATTTACCTCATTCTTTATTGGTCACTTATTTTGTACTTTATTGGACACTGACTTGGTACTGCATCGGTCACTGACTTGATACTACATTGGTCACCAACTTGATACTATATTGGTCACTTACTGGTACTTGATTGGTAGTTGACTTGGTACTTTATTGGTCACTTAGTGGTATTTTATTGGTCACTTACTGGTACTTCATTGGTCACTGACTTGGTGCTTTATTGTCACATACTAGGTGACTGGCCTACTCTATAGTTGTCTGTCACTCAATTCTTCTTCGTGTCTAAGTATGCTTTCCCTAACTAAAGTACACTTCTCCGTTATCTATAAAAAATGTGTGAAATTATTGCTTTTTAATTATTGTATGTCATGATTATCAGGCTATTTCTTTTTAACTATATGGTATTTATGGGATGTTCAGGAGTCCTGAGCTACACTGAGAGGGGTATACTTGTAGTGCCTGTTAGCCTCAGTGTCCCTTGGCAGCTCAGTGCTTCTCAAAGGCAGCCCTTGGCAGCTCAGTGCTTCTCAAAGGCAGCCCTTGGCAGCTCAGTGCTTCTCAATGGCAGCCCTTGGCAGCTCAGTGCTTCTCAATGGCAGCCCTAGCAACTGGCTAGAGTATCAGCAGCACTTATTGCACAAGACTGTTTTGTGTTCAATTTTGTAGTTGTTTAGGCCTTATCTTCTGTTTTTTACCGATTCCATTTTGTATTCCCACGAATGTCATTGATACTTCACCTGTCTAATTCATTCTTCAAATTGTTTGTTTTGATGAGATACTTCCTGACACTGAAATATTTGGTAATGGGTAGCGTGCAGGTCTGGTTATCGCGTTGAGCTTCCGAAAATCTACATTGGCTTATATACTCACTCTTATTTATGGCTTGCGTCCGGTGACCGTGAGGTGGCCACCTTGAACTTGGTCTACTGACATTTGGGTGTATAAAATAAATATGTTGGATGAGAATAATATGAATGATTTTTTAGGCTATTACGCTGCTCGAAACACGCAATTGTTTTACTGATTTACAAGTACTTTGCACAAATGAAACTCTGTATACCACCAATGGGTGCTTGGTTGCATTCGCACATTTACTGCCAATGACGATTGGCACATTCTGCTTCTCCTTGCCACCGGTGTTTTATCTTATTTCTCTATTCAAAAAGATGGAATACTAAACGACTAAAATCGTTACTAAAGCCAGATGTTCTCAATTTGTATTCAATGATTGCTCACTACGAGCTAACTCGTAGCCAGCTGCGAACGTGTTAATTAATCCATTCTTCAGTATTTCATCATGACACAGAATGTCTACATGTTAGCCAAGTCGACACTCATTACTTATTTATGCTAATATCGTAAGCTTGTTTACGAATCAAAGTGGGCACAGTGTCTTTCATGTGTGATGGTTATGTGTGGCATATTTTGTCTTTGTCGAGTATGCTGTAGGTGGGTGAGCTCAAAAGGCAAAAATGTCAAAGATTCATAGCTTGCATAGTTGAAGGTAGAACATGCTAGTACCTCTGCTTTGTGGGTTGAGCTCATAGGTATGAGGTGTAGAAGAAATGGTTGAGGCGAGAGAATTGGGTGAGATTCTGTTAGTATAGAGAGACATGCTGTAGTGCGTGATGATATTTCTTCAATCTGATCATGATGTTAGGTACATCAAAAATGTGGCTTTTTTGTAATTGGATATTGTTTTTAGTTGAATGATTAGCAACTTTTTGAATATTTTAAAACGTAATAAAGTTGAGCATTGAGTGTCATGCATGAATGGGCTTCAGTATCTAGTCAGATGTTATAAAGTCAGCCTATCATAGTCACAACATATGCACTTTCCCTTGCTGTCACTATCAGGTTTGAATTTTATATGAAATAGTACTACGTTTTTTCTAGGTAACCTGGGTGACTTCATGATGAAATCTTAGAGCTGCAAAATTGGAGGTTCTAGTCACGATACACTGATAAGACGAGATTTCGCCACCCCCCCCCCCCGAGCACTTACTTCACTGGGTATGTCGTGAAGCTCTGGAAGACATAAATTTGACTGTTTCCTTTTTGTGTACCTGTTCCAAGCAACGATGTACATAAACAGCTACAATGGTGCCATGTGTGCAGGGCGTGGAGATACATTTTGCCGTAAACCACCTCGGCCACTTCTTGCTTACTCACCTCCTCACTGACACCCTCGTGTCCACCCCGCAGTCTCGGTGAGCTTGTGTTCATCAGTTCATGAGTTGATAAATTTCTAGACCTCACTTGGAGCTGTAGAGTGATCACTTCGCCTGTACTGTTCTCACTTTCCGTGAGGCTGCACTCACAACGCAAGTTTGTGTTATGTTTGTTTGATATCGCACTATTAAAGTTGGATCCTGTCCATCATGCTGCTATCAGGCTCTGTGCTTGTGCTTTTCGAACCTCCCCTACGGACAGCCTGTGTTTACAGAATGGAGAGCATTCTCTTTGGTTCTGATGTGTAAAACCGAGCGTGCAGTACCTGACCCAGTTGCACCAGTTTCCACTGTCTCTTGCATGGGTAGCGTACATGCACCTCTCGGACGGCCAAGCGCTTGGTTAATACCTGCCGCCTTCGGCACCTGCCGTTTACGTACTAACATGCAACTGAGACCCATGAAAGTACCGTCAGTACTCTTTGGCAACTTCCTAACCTGGTGGGTGCTGAAAGACACCTTTTGCCCTGATGTCGGATGCCCAAAAAGGAGTCGATGCTGGCTAACATAATGAAAGGGATCTTTATGAAGCATGTACTATAAAAAGCAAAGGGGTTCAAGCCTTACTCGGATGGTTCCAAAACGGGAGATGCAGTGGATGTTCTGCTGTGTATTGGTAATAGCTGGGAGACTCATACCAGAGACCTCGATTTTCACTGCAGAGCTGTTTGGGGTTATGGAGGCGCTTCAGCTGATCAACTTATTGACGAGTACGCGTGTCATAACTTCATTATCTTTATTGACTCGAAGAGCGATATAAATGCTACTTAGATCTATGATAGTATCCATCCTCTCATAGCTGAAATCACGACGATGCTGATGTGCCTTTTGTGTGAGCTCAAGTGTGTTAAACTATGCTGGGTACCCGGCCATGTTGGGATATCAGACAATGAAAGAGCTGATCTTATGGCGAAGCAAGTCGCGGAGATCAATGAAGCAACATTGAATCTGATGGTATCCTTTCTGAACTACTATCCCTTGATTTAGGCAGCTGTTAGGCGTATATGGCAGCAAGCGGAACACCACGACAATAAACCTTAAACTATTAAACATACAGTGCCTCAGTGGACTTCATCAAGGTGTCGCGACCGTCGGATGGAGGTATTGCTCTGCCGCCTTCGTATTGGTCATACTCGACTGATCCATGGTCAATAAATGGAACAACCTCAACTACGATGTAAAGAAAAAACAAACTTTATTTCCAAAACAGTATACAGTACATCTACATTAGTTTTTCAAATTCCTAATGTTAACATAAGAGAACTGATGATGCTTATCGAAAAGACTTAAGAGTAGTAGTAATGCTTCAAGTGAGATCCCCGTCTTCTGTGCTGGAACTTGAAGTAAAGGCTCGTTGGGGCGTGTCGAGGCTCGTTGAGGTGTGGCTTACAACGAGCGTCAGCGTAGCAGCTGCTGGATATATTTCTAGCGCTCCGATGGTCAAGCACAAACAGACCACGGTGGCTACAGCTATCGAACCCGTGTCTTCCTGCATAACAAGCGGGTACGCTCACCAGTCGACCAATCTGCTGGGCAGTGGCGTCATGTCCCTTTCATTGACCTAACATATTCAGCGCGAGTGTTGCCTAAAATGTGCGTTTTTCGAAATGTCATGACTGTGACGAAGACGAAATGTTGATCAAGATGCTCGCGGAAACCGAACTTTCTGTTTTCAATCTGGATGCTCTGCAGCTGTTCCTTGGAAAATGCCAGCTGCTTTCAAAGATCCAAAATAAAGCTGGACTCTGTCGGCCTGCAATTTTGTGCATTTGTATATTTGAAAATGATTGAAAATCTTTTACTATATGGCGATAAATTGTGGTGTGAATGACGCAACTGCAATACGGCCGAGCGTGCCACTTTAATACCTGATGGGGTATCAGCGTGGGTAAGGTGCTTGGCCGTAAATGGGTGGGTAGATGAAAACCAGAGACTTTGCACCCATGAACGTGACGACATTCGGCTATCTTTTGTGAGAACTACGGATTCGGTACTCTGTTACCTATCTTTTCCTATAAGATGAGGAGCTCACTTACGAGAAATACCTATTAACATTGGTGAGATCACTGCATTACCGTTGAGATCACTTCTATTTGTGGCTACTGGTTATAAACGAGAAATCTTATAATAATAAGAAAAGTAATATTGTATTATTGTTTTGATGACGTAACCGTTTGATTTGCTAGACTTTCGGCGCGATATAGTCTGAACCACTGAAGTGCTAGCAAACTTAATACTTCTCACTCTCATTGATGATTATATCTGTGTTTTTGAGCGCTTGGTACGAAATTTAGCCCTGGATTTACATTGCGCGTCATTTCCTTATATTCGTAGTGGTAATTTTCCATTACAGAATATTTTGTCTTTATTTCGTTATATATTTTGCCGTTTCTCTCTTCTAAGTTCACGTTGAAAATAAACATAACAGTTGGGAAAGTGAATAAAATATGTGTTTTAATTTTAGTGGTGAGTTATAAGTGTTTAAGGAAATACTAAAATTACAAAAACCCATTTAACGTCGGAATTTCCATTGAATGTAAATGTCGGATGCAAAAGTTCAACTCGAGAACATGCATTTTGATCTGTCCTATCACTGCTTCATAATCTACTACAAAAGAAAACAATGAGTGAACTATTTTATAGCATCATCATTTGACAATTCACATTCTTTGACCCTCAATCATATATGGACAACTGTAATTCCTGAAATACATTAGGAATAATGACTTGAATCTTATATTTTTAATGTTTCGTCCAAAAGTTAGGTATATGATGAACGAATAAAGACGAGGGATAATTCACACATTATTTCGTTCGGTCAAAAATTAACTGCTATCTTAAGGTTAACTGTAAATTTTGTTTCCAGCATTGTGGTGGTGTCGTCCGAGTTGTACAAGTCTGGGCACGTGGACGTGGACAATCTTATGGGTGCTGGAGGTGGAAACAAGTCTTCCCGACAGCCCTTGTACAACAACTCTAAGCTGGCCAACCTCCTGCATGCCCGAGAACTGCACAACAGACTCAAAAGTGGGGGCTTAGTAGATTGTGTTTTCTCCAAACAGGAATTTTGGTTTCCTCGTGAATGCAAGATAAAGAAAATTTTGCCAGTATCAAAAGTTCGATGACTGACAAAAAATAATCCTCCAATCGGAAGTGCCTATCACCTTTCACTTATATCAACAGACCAAGTCATGCTCATGTTGTCGCTTGATAGCTTAACTCCGTTTCTGTTATTCACAATTTGCGCCCCCTTTGATTCTTCTTTCTTGCTCTCTTCAATTTCCTCCGTAACTTTCTCTTATCTTTTAAATTTTACTGCAGATGTTGTGCCTAGAGAAAAATTTACAACCGTCTACTCCAATCACTCACTCTTGATTTTTTTAACTCAGTTTTTATTGTAAGCGTCTCAAGGTTTAGCCATTCATGAGTTTATCCTTTTCTTAACTTCCGTCTCTCCTATTAACTCCGGCCTTTTCCTCTTTATTCTATCACTGAGATGATTCTTGCTACATTTCGTTTTTTTTTTCAAGTATGTAAGGGAAATCTGCAGCCCAGAGCAACAACGTATGCCTTTCTCTTTGAAAAAGGAGCCTTCACGAGTCCTGAAATGACGTTGATGTTTTCTAAATTGCACTTTTTCCGTTGTATTTCTCAGCCGTAGGGGTTTGAGATATGTTATGATCGCCGAGATGAGTGCCTTCATTTTAGTTGCTCTGGTTTTTATATCGCTCTGTTTGATGTTGCAGTTTAGATTAGAGGAGTTGTCTACCCGAGTGTACCATGGTCTTAAGATACACGAACCTAGCACTGTACGTTTATTGAAACTGTTGAGCCTCTTTCAATCATCATACTTGGGTTAACTGGATAGCAGGCTCTATTTCCAAACGATACTCACAAGAACTCTTAATTTATTCTTAACTAACGGTCACCATTAGGAAATACGACTACTTTCTGAAACGTCTATCTAAAATTGAGAACACGATATCAAGTAGACCACTAGTCAGGAGTAAACGCGATTGACATTAATTAAAAGTTTGATTTCACTATTTTCGCTCATGTTTGCCTAATTTTTGTTATCTTTGCAGGCCGAGGAGTGCTGGTGTGCGCCCTCTCACCAGGCTTTGTTTACTCAGGTCTCTTCAGGCATTCGTTGCAGAGGTTCTCGTGGTTGAGAAAATTAGCTTTTCTACCCGTTGCCTTCTTTTTCATGAGAAGCACTGTCCAAGTGAGTCCCAGTACGCGTGTAAGATTTTGTGCTTGCGTTTAACAGTTCAGTTTGGGGTTCCAAGACGAATTGAGTCATGCCATGGATACACTTTTCATTTTCCGAGATTTCTCAAATATTTTCATATAACGAAGATTAGTGTGGAGAACTTAAGATGGTTTATTTATGAAAGACCAGATTTGCTACATGCGACAGAAGTTGTACCAAATGCATTCTTTTAAAAGTTTTATCATATTGCAATTTTTTTAATTCTAATGAATCAGTGTTGCATTTTTATTACCTTCGAATTCAGCGGTGTAACTGCGAAAAATTATTGTCTAGCGTTTAATTACAATTTGCTAGTGATGTACATTGGCATCAATATAATTTTTTCATAGTAGTAATTGAGTGATGTAAAACTTCTATTACAGGTGTGCGTATAGCGATGACTTCGATGTTAATTTGCAGCTTCACTTTACCATCATATGTCTTGTAGCTGTGATAAGATCACTAAAAAGAACAATGAAATAAGTTGTACCTAATTTTTCTGCACCGACTTAACCGTTTGATTCATGTAAGGATATCACAGTCCCAGCTTAGTTTTTATCTTGTAATCATTCTTTTATTTACGTTTCCCTAACTAGAGACTCAGATGTCTAGTTTCAAAATACCCCACTATTTAAATTGATTCCTAAAGCATTTCGACTCTCATATTTAGATGTAAACAACTCAGTTGACTAAGTTTTGATTGAATTTGGTAAAGTAGGTTTAGGACTGTTCAGGACTTGTATGGTCAAATGATAGACTAAAGAAAAGACTGGTATTGAACGTATGCCTGTGTAACATAGCGGTATGTTTTAA
Organism: Trinorchestia longiramus; assembly: GCA_006783055.1. Taxonomy (NCBI): domain Eukaryota; kingdom Metazoa; phylum Arthropoda; class Malacostraca; order Amphipoda; family Talitridae; genus Trinorchestia; species Trinorchestia longiramus. Next base: position 65,740 of record VCRD01002930.1, on the reverse strand, counting down.
CTTTTGTGTGTGCGTCAGGGTGCGCAGACGAGTATACACTGCGCATGCTCCAGCAAGGTCACGCTGGACAGAAGTAAACTCGGCGCTCCATACTTCAGCAACTGCCAGGAAAAGCCTTTACTGCCCGTTGCTCTAGATGACGAGGCTGCCAAGAAGCTATGGGAAGGTTCAATGCGAATGTTGCGGCTGTGAATTACTCAGTCTTGTGTTGGGGTGTAGCCTCGCATGATGGTTGTTGACTCAAAGATCTTCTGTAGTTTTTTTTTATAAACTGACGGCGTAGTGAATGCACGGAAGTAAAATTTACTCTAATGGGAAGTCTGTGTAAGGAACTAGCAAATTTGGATGTGAGCACTCATAGATTACAGTTAACCTTCAAGGCACTCGCCTCATTTTACATTCATGCGAAAGAAAGTATATAGTATAACAAAAATGCCAGAAGCTAAAGAGGAGATCGCTGAAAGTTGCTCGAGGAGACTTTTGGAGAATTTTTGATAGATTCATGAGAGTCAGACCGAAGCTCTTCTCAATTCCACAGAATCAGAACGGAGCAGAATGTCGTCGCGAGTATACGTTCACGTGTAACTGAACATTCTTAAATGACGGTTCAGAAAGTGGAAGACCTCACACTTTCTCTCTCGCTACTCCGACTCTTGCCCTCTGAATTGCCGTTGGAAAAATCGTAAATTTGCAATTTTGAACGTTTAATCCTTTAGCGACCAAGTGGACTATTCGGTCGCTTTTCACGGTCTTTGGGAGAATTGTTCTAATAATTAAACAGTGAGCAATATGAGGTATCTACTAGGTTTGAACGCTTCGGCATGTTACAGCGTCGTTCTTTTGGCTGCCTGGCTCTCAGCATGCTTCATTGCATCAGTGTACAGACGATCTTTGTGAGCTTAAATGTAGAAACTAGAAAAACAAATTGGTCGCTAAAGGGTTAAAATTTATTCTGTTATATTTTCTAACTAAGCCTAGCAGAAGTTCGCTTTCTACTCGAACGACATCGACTTTACAGACATGACATGATTAAAAAAGTCAAACTTATTTTATTGTGGAAATAAATACTTCCTGTTTACAAAGTATAGGCTAGTCAGTAATGAGTAATGGGCTTTCCTCTGTTGATGAAAACGCAGATTTGCTGCTTATTAGAGCTAGTGTGCGTATAATATGGAGAACAACTAGCTTTTGTGGCTTGAGATGGGAATAGATTTTGACGCGCTGCTGCATTGCCCTTTTTGATACTGGCTATTTACGCAATACAGTTATGTATCTTGGTGTGAAGGATATGCTGATCGAGAGACATCGTGGATCCCGCGCACCAATAAAGGAGCAAGGCATGCCATGTCAATAGAGATCTTGTCCGACATTGGCTGTTCAGTTCTCTACTTCAGAGCTTTTGAATTGCATGCACTGTTGTCACTTCGCTAAAATTGGACGCTACTTCAACGGAACATTCGTTTATATATCTTCATTCGTTCTGGTCTCGGGTTGGATCAGTGACGATTTACCGGAAGTACTAGGAAATAGGATGTCCGTCTTGTGCCGTCAAGCCCTACATTATTGCTTTGAAACAAGGCAGAATCAGCATAGAAGACTGTTGCAGTTCAGGCAAGCCTGTGAAAGGACAGACTCAACAGCATGTCGTAGCTACGTGTGCAACGCTGATGGAATGGAATCCAACCTCGTTGCGTTTCTTCTAGTAAAGTGCTCTGGATGATCTGGTGTGAGGAAGATCTTTTAACACGTTGACTCCGAAGTGGTACGTATGTGGACCACTTGGGTTAGGTTCTGTAATTTTTTCAGATCCTTCTAGTGACTATGCGTACAAAGTGAAGATTTACACCAGTCTGGCCATCGGAGGCAACGTGTTAAACAATTGGTGCCATTGGTCCGTCTCAGCCTCCTAAAGAAATCTTTAAGAAGCGAGATGTGCTCGAAAAATCGTGTCGAAATTTTATTTTAATTTTTCTAAACGTGGTATAGAGATCTTGTAAATTGTCGTGTTTGTGTTGCTTTCAATCACAATCTTTGGTCAGTGGATAGAACTCGCCACAAATTGTAATGAAAAGTGATTTTTACATCCAGTTTCTGAAAGTAAGGCAGCAAAACTTCAAAAGCCAATACCATGTCAGCGTCTTCATCCAGCTAATTCTGTGAAAACAATGTACGCTCCTCGCAAACAGTCGAATCAGTCTCCAATACTCGCCTTCAAGCCACGTTGATGTAAAGATAACCCAAAATTTTCGGGAAAAGTTGGAATTTAATTTTGACCACCTTCCGATAGTTGTAATGTATTGTGTGCTATACGATTATTACCAGATGTTTGGCAAGGCTCAAATTCCATGTGCCGCAAGATCTAGTTTGCAGGAGAAATTTAGAGCTGAAGCTTAGTTCCGAACTCGAGTACAAGTGACTTGGCAGGCTCTAGAAGTTAGATATAGAAGGAGGCGACGTTAACACGTTTGTTGCGATGCGACCCACCGGTGGGTCACTCAGGTTAGGTTCTGTAATTTTTTCAAAGCTTTCTAGTGACTGTATGTACAAAGTAAAGATTTGCACCAGCTAGGCAATCGCAACAAACGTGTTAAAGTTGACTAAGCAGTAGCTTACGTGCAGCGTTTGTAATATAACAGCTAATGTCAACAAAAAAGTGTTGAATGACATTTTTCTCAAAACTAGTGTATTTTCATTATACCGATTAACTTTGTAATGAAAATACGTGTCTGCCGTAGTCATGTTTTCATTTAATTATAGTCTGAAAATTGTAAACAATTGGGAAAAGTTTACATTTTATTGTGGAAATTGTAATTTCACATCAGACTCCGAGAAAGCAAAGCAAAAATGATATTCGTATTGAAGAGGCATACTATAGTTTCGATTAGAACCTAATCGAAGCTTTCAACTTTCGAGGTATCTTCCAAACTGGAAAATGAGGGAGATCGATTAGTTAGAACACACAAAATCTATTACACTGATCAGCTCATGGAATCATTTGAAAGCATCAAACGACATCCAATTATTTTCCAACTAGTTTTAGTTAAGATTCTCCTACTGCTGTACAACGAAAGACACTTTGTCGGATATTAACAACATTGGGGACAAAGTGCCTTGTGAATCACGTATCACACACTTAAAATTATACGTCAAGTGGAGAATCTGGAGTGCAAGTTCGGGACGTAGTAAAAATACTGACCGATACATGCCAGTTCAGATGCTCGAGGATATCAGGTGAAACAGATTCTTGATTTCAAGCATGCCGTAAAAATTTACCACCCTCCATTCCTGATAATGAACAGATTTCTGTTGAAAGTTACATCGCGTTTACATTAGAATGCATCAGGTGAACAGACACAAACTCGGCACAACTACTCGAGAGGTTAAATGAACGCAGAGAGTAGAGATCTGTTCAATAAGGCGTGCTCAGCATGCAATAAAAAGTATAGCAAGAGAGGAGCACTGTTTGTGATCAATTTTTCGAAGATGCTGAGCTACGCTTTTGAGTGACGTAGTGCAAAATGAAACATACTGGCTATGAAGTTCTTCTATTACATTGTTTTATGGGAAAGCAATCCAGTGCGAAGCGTGAGCGGCTTACAAAGAAGTCTTTCAAACTTATTGGGCTACACTTCTTAGCTTCGAGTTTCACTAAATTGACATGATCAATCACCTGCTAATATTTCCTCAGTGTCATAGTTTCAGTAGACGCTTCAAAGGCTACATATCATTGACACTGATTATAATTATGAATGTCAAAGCAAGGTACATGAAGTACACACTAGAAAATTAAATAAAGTTTACACTGTCAATAGCAAATGCATTATAAACATAAACCAAAGATATATAAACAAGAACAGGTATCCTCTGTAAATATTTTTGATGCTATGGGTCATGAAGGAGCGGAGCAGACCGATTTTTCATCTAAGCCATTTGTACAAAAGAATTTCACTATATTGATGATGGAGAAGACCCTTTATACATTTTGGAATGAAGATGCTGAATATTTTCATCACTATATAATCAGCAGCGTTGCTCGCAGCTCTAAGTAAACAATAATTGACCTTGAGAGAGAGCAACATCTTTTGCTATCTTATCCTAATGATAGACTGGAAATGTTCTATATCAGAAAGTTGAACATCACTTGAAAGTGACTCACTCCCGGAAAGGGCCACTCAGTCGCAAATACTGGAATAGCAGCTGGTTTCATTTAACAATGAGTAGTCGCGCTTCCATAAATAAGAATCTTAGTCTAAAATATGTAAATACTGAATATTTTTCAAGGCATCTGACCATAATATAAAGGTCACTTTGCAAACTAGCTTCGTTTGCAAAAACATTTTTCCTACAGCAATTTTCACGAAGTTTTGAAATCCTTTAGTTCACTGACACTAAAGTGAGCATTCTTTAGGCAATTATTACAATAATGAGGCATAATTACTAATTTCTTTTTGCGAGCGGCCCTAATCAAAGAAATATGGAATCGTATTTATGATAAAAAATATTACAACAGGCTACTCAGTAAGCACTTTTAAAAAGTGTCACTGGACAATATCGACGCAATAAATTTGTCCGAAGACACGAACAGACGCAATTGCACGAGTAAGAGATTTCTGAATCGACGCATTGGTCATCTTCATGAACAGTAGAAGAATAATAACTTGGATTGATCATCTTAACCCTAAGCAAATGCTCACCCCGAATATTCGCTACCAGCGCTGCTGAACTTGCTACAGGCAGCTTATGACTCGAGTTGCCTGGAGGCAATTCACATAGAGAAATTATGATTTTTAATGAAAGGGAGGTATTGTACGAGATCTAAACCAGACGATTACTTTCGTTATAATTCTGAATGAAAAGAACACTCTGGTGGAGAAGTGCTTCGATCACTTCGCACCATGAACACAAAAAGACACCAGGAGCACGAGTCTCACGACACGACACAGAGGCTACCTTTCACAGAAATAGAAGAGAGAAATGAAAGAATAGATCTACGTAACTAATGACTAAAATCCACTATAGACACGACCATTGCCGCCACTAAATCTCTTGCAGGGAGCTCAAGAAATCCAAGACGATTTTGTCGTCCCTAAGAGGCACAAACGTCATCAAACATTTGCTCCAGGATTCTACCAAGCAACCGAGCAGCTTGAAGTCCCAACGTTACGCTAAAGAGGGTGAGCTTACAAGATCCTCACATTGCTCGTGGGTGGGATGTCGACTAGCAATGGTAAATTGATACACTACTGTCGAAATTCGGGGTGCATTCAATCACGAAGCATGATCGCTCATCAAAAAACCATTAAAGAAAAAATTCAAAATTTAACTTTTAAGGTTAATTGACGGTAATATTGGAACATTATGATGAAGCTTCATTGACCTTGAATGCGTGAACGAAACCAAGTTCCTTGTATTAATATAGAATGGCTCAGAACGTAAATCATTGCTACAATATTCACTGAACAACTGAACTTAAGTACAGGGATGTATCAAAAACCGAACAAAATAAGCAAACATAATCTACAAAAGTATTGCTCCAATGAGATCAATGCAAGTTTTAGTCAAATGGCCCTCATTCGACAAAACACTGCACAGATAAGCAAGTTCAACGTGAAAATTACAAATGTTCCAACAGTTAAATAATATTTGTTGAAACAAAAGACAGTTTAAAGCTGAGACGGTTTACAAAGAACACATACACCCATAATCTACGGCTATTAAATATACAAAAAATAAAATATAAAACACCACTAAGATGAACATGAAAACCATGGCTTTCATGCTCCTGAAGTCAGCAAAGCTGAAGCTCATAGATATGGTAGTCACGAGTCTCCTGATGCAACTCTTCTTTCTCTACACCACCGTAGTCATGCTAAAATCCAGTAACTGCATCAAGGCGAGCGAAAACGAATACTAAATCTTTTACCTGAACGACTACCTCTAATATCTAGAACAACGACACCTTGAGACACGTTTTTACCTCCTGAAAATTTAGCTTGGTAACAGGAAGTAGAGATGACTTTCCCTCTAGACAGATAGCAGACAAAAATGAATCTGAGCCATTCAACGACACGGAGCCCACAGACGAAAAGTTGGTCTTGTGAGGTCGAGGGAATTTGTTTCTCCAGCTGGATGTAACAGCAATTAAAGGTTTATCTCTGTCGTTCCATGTAATCTGTACATACTTCGTCCCAGACCAGAACTTCTCGAGTGAGATTAAGTGGGACGCTGTTCCGTTAGTGCTGTATAAAAGTTCATGCTTTATTCATCGCATAAAAACTATTTTCTGCATATAGCACTGCACCCTCTCCGTTAAAACTAATACCTCCCACATAACGCTTCTATAATCCATAAGGCCTAGGACAGTGTTTCTCAAAGTGGTCCGTGCCGCCCCCCTGGGGGCGTTGAGAAAATGCAAGGGGGTGGTAGGAGGGTACGCCTTGAATGGGGGGCGAATATTACTGTATAATATACAGTAATATAATCATTAGGGGGCGGTGGAAAATCAAATAGTGTCCTAAGGTGATTGAAAAAACTTTGAGAAACACTGGCCTAGAAGATATTCTCTCTCTTCGCTACTTTCCCCTAACTTTCACTTACCAATAGCCCATCCAAAAGCTCTATTTGCTCCGCCAAAAGCCACATCACTTCTCTTAAGTAACACGCTTCGTACCCATTAAAATATACTTGAGAACATCCTATCATACCCTGCACAGCCAATACACAACAGGCTGATCCGTCATGGATTGAATCATTCATTTTTATCTCAATAGCATTTCTCCAGGGGCAAGCAAGAAGTAATGCATCAATCAATTCAATTTACAAACTAGGCACAAAAATCGAACAATTTTGTGAATCACTTCAAAAGAATAATACAAATTATCAAAATTTGGCTAATACGGAAACGAGAATAATATACATCAAAAGTTTTACCAATTGAAGACTAAACAGAGACAAGTGATGAGTGTAAAAATTTGTGTCCGCTCAGTCTTACACTCTGTAAGACTGAGCAAAACTAGAACAGAGAACTAAAAACGATTTCCAGTTTCAAACACAAAAAACAGTATAATAGATCAAAGCAATGATAGAACTGAATTCATTAAAGCTTTCGTCAACCTCATGAATAAAACGTCTTTTGTATTTTGTCGAAAGAATTTTCGAGAGCAAAATTCATAAAAGCAGAAGCTAAGAAATAATTGAAAGCGTAAAGCCAATTTTAAGCCATAGCAAATGAGAAAGCATCTGAGAACGCTTTTTCAAGCAACCTACAAGTTTTTTAAAAGCGTGTCAAACAGACAAATAAGTAAATTAGCTTTGCAAAAGAAGACCGACTTTTCATTTTCTTTTATCTTTTCTTCAGAAGCCAATTACTTGGTAAAATAAGAGAAAAATTTCCTGCAAAAAAGTATTGAGTACAGAATACTCTGAACAAAACACTGGCTACACTTGAAATGGGATAACCAGGTGACCTGTTACGCCTTAATAGGAATATGATACACCGCTTCCGAAAGTTTAGCAGTCAGTAACACACGCTTTCTGATCAGCATCAGTGGCATCTATGTATATCGTCTGAAGCAAATTCCCTGTCTTGAACTTAAAGTAGCACTTCACTCGCACGAATACGTTCGAAATAGACATCCTCAAATTCCAGTCGTGATTATTTTCATAAAATTCTTTGATCGATTTAGTGGGAGAGTTTTGTCCAAATATCTGACATCAAAAGAATGGACAACCAATTCTATCTATCGTAGTGTAGAGAGCTTAACACATTTTATTAGAACCTTACATATCTCTAAGAGGCACTAATTTTCCAAACTTTTCCATAATACGATATTGAAATAGTTGACCTGCCCACGAGAAACTGTACAGCTACGGTGGCGGATCATCCCCTTCGGAGTCCCTCTGGAGTTGGGTGTTTGAACTGATCGCTATACAACAGAGAGGAATAGGTACATCACCGTTTCCAGTTTTTTTTATATTTCAAGCTAATGACAAGTTGAAGACCAAGAGAAAAACCTGTAGCATTATTCAAGACTGAGACGATGGTTTTATATTTTTACCATAATCAACATTAAATACAAGTGTAACAGTAGTCATAAGTGGAAACACAATAGGACGAGTCCTTGGTGATAACTGGTAAGCTGCGACTAATATGTCGCACTTCATCATCATAATAATAATAATAAAAGGTGTTCTTTAAATCCGTGTGCAGCTTGAAACTTCAATAACCATATGATATATAATGGTGCTTGTTGTACGTCCCAGAGCATTTCATTCCAGAAATCGTTCGTCTATAGGAAAGCACCCGCTCTTACGGTATCAGACCGAGCACTCAAACAATGGTGATAAAGCGGTTCAATGAGTGCGTTACCACGTATGAGCACGACTAATGGCAGAGCAACTTAGAACATACACAGTACTATTTTAAAAGTATAAATATTAGAATATAATTTCCATAACGTTCATTATCTTTTTCTTCTTATTATAATTAATATTTTTTAGGTGCAAAAACAGACCTGGTTGGTTCTACCTAAATATATGTAGCCAACACAGAGAGAAAGTCCTGAATTATGAAATCGACTATTAACCCTAGAATCGTAACCTTCTATTTCAGAAGCCTGAAAAGCGTGGTAACTAGGGAGAAAAACACCCCAGCTTACCGTCCTAGGGTACATGAAAATAAAAGCAATAAAAACCCTTACAAATGTCAGACTTCTGAACTGCTGTGCTGTGAGAGGTTAGATCGTCACACCCGGTACTTACAAGAGGTAGTACGAACATTCTCAAGACAAAGCTTCTTAAACTATCAGTGTCCATTTTCCCAGTTATTTTGCCCATTTTACTTTAAATAACTTTTGTTAGTGCTCATTTTAATAGCATTTTCACAGTATTCTCACACAGAATTATTTTTTTAGGAATGATAAATCATTCATACTAAATTCTCTCTCCTTGCTCCAGAAGCCCAGCTCTCAAATGACACGAGAGAAAGGTGCTACCACTTTCATAATCTCAGAAGCCATGAACTACACACGTGGCTCTCGTCCACAACAGCTCTCTCTTAACTCCTGACGTCCGTAAAAAGAAATTCCTTCAATTCCTTCACTTCACATCAAAGTGGTCTTCGCTCTTAACTCCTGACGTCCGCAAGTAGAAATTCCTCACTTCACATCACAGTGGTCTTCGCTCTTAACTCCTGACGTCCGCAAGTAGAAATTCCTCACTTCACATCACAGTGGTCTTCGCTCTTAACTCCTGACGTCCGCAAGTAGAAATTCCTCACTTCACATCACAGTGGTCTTCGCTCTCAACTCCTGACGTCCGCAAGTAGAAATTCCTCACTTCACATCACAGTGGTCTTCGCTCTTAACTCCTGACGTCCGCAAGTAGAAATTCCTCACTTCACATCACAGTGGTCTTCGCTCTTAACTCCTGACGTCCGGAAGAAGAAATTCCTTCAATTCCTACACTTCACATCACAGTGGTCTTCGCTCTTAACTCCTGACGTCCGTAAGAAGAAATTCCTTCAATTCCTACACTTCACATCACAGTGGTCTTCGCTCATAACTCCTGACGTCCGTAAGAAGAAATTCCTTCAATTCCTTCACTTCACATCACAGTGGTCTTCTCTGCCAGGAACGTGAAGTGAAGAGGACATGTCCAGCCATTCAATACATATAAGAAGCCTCGTGTGCTGCCAAAGTGAGTGTAGCTCACCAGTTAGATGTGCAGCACGAAATTAAGCAACTGGAACATCGCTTCATACATTAAATATTCTTTTCGAGTATGAATTTCTATATTAGAAAAAGACATTCATGTCATCACTTCCTGGAGTATAGAAACGTTTATACAGCAATTAGTCGTGAAAACATATATTCTCCTACCATTCTTATTAGTATTTCTGAAATTTTTCCCAGATTGGAAAGTCTACCACACTACCTATCAGCATGATTGCCATTCCTACACAAATAAAATTACAAAGAAACCATAATTAGAGAGTACAAAAAAGAAACTTTAAAATCCACATTAAAACAAGAAGTCAAGTTTAGAGAGAAAACGACAACGCCGTCTTCGATTACAGGATAATCAGGCGTCAAAGTAGGTAGTAGGAACCAGCGGGGCCTCACACAGGGTTGGTGTGGTTGCTCTCCACCACCACCTCCTCCAGACCTCCGTCTCCTGCACGGGTACAAGTCACCATGAAACACGTCACCATGAAACAAGTCACCATGAAACAAGTCACCATGAAACAAGTCACCATGAAACAA
>VCRD01002930.1:31019-55344 GCA_006783055.1 Trinorchestia longiramus | reverse complement strand
GTCACCACGAAACAAGTCACCACGAAACAAGTCACCACGAAACAAGTCACCACGAAACAAGTAACCACGAAACAAGTCGCCATGAAACAAGTGATGCAACAGCTTTTCTTCCTTTCATTTCAACTTCCAGTAAGACTGGAATGGCTAAAAAGTGGCGAAAAGAAAACGGCTTGCGCTCTAAAAAATGCAGGTAACTCAGTAATCGAGAATATTTTAGAGTAAGTTGTAATAGCACTTCGCATAATCCCTATGTTGAAACTCATCGCATTGAATTGTTACAAGAAACATTGTTTTCATTAAAATTCTTGTTCTCAAGGACTGTGATAACGCTGCGTATATAATTGTAACCCGTTCACCAACCGTTATTTCTGGAAAACGTTTTGTTCACACCCCATTTTTTTATTTGATATTAATATAGTACTTATTTTTATGCTGATTTCACATATAACCTGCAACTTCGTTTCTCTCCATTTTGATGATCGACATTATATAATCAAACTACTCTTATCAGGGGAAAAGTGTACACACGTCTTAGTCCTAAGACCCATTTGACGAAGAGGTGTATACATGTCTAGGCTGGTCAAAAGGTTAACGATTCTACCTCAGTATTAGAGGTGCATAGTCGCTGACAGAGGTGTGGATGAATAGATAAAATGGGGGAGCTATGGTTAAGAGAGATACATCTATTGAGAACGAAAGAGTGTGTACTAGATAATAAAGGGAGTAAAGAATGTTAATGGGCTACTAATTTCTTGAATAAGCCAATATTGCAGCCAAGTGTTATACACCAAGAAATACAAGAGAACCAAGAGACCTAACCCTCTACCGCCGTATGTCACTCACGGGGAACATCAGAAAAAATGCTAATTATGTTAAAATTATATTATATGTGAGCAATATGAGGTTGCTACTAGGTTTAAACGCGGCGGCATCATACAGCGTCGTTATTTTGGCTGCCTGGCTCTCAGCGTGCTTCATTGCATCAGTGTACAGACGGTCTTTGTGAGCTTAAACGTAGAAACTAGAAAAATAAATTCGTTGCTAAAGGGTTAAGGTTTTCCTCCAGCGATTGCTCGAACGTTCTGACTCATTTTTGGCAACCCTTGATACGAAAAATTGTAATCATGAGACCCAAAATAAGATTAATGGATATGAAAAAGGTGGAAGCACTGGGTGGCCCATAAGTTACTGACCCTTTTAAAAACGTTATAACTATAAAACATTTCAAGGGTTGAATTTATCAAAAATAACAAGGATAAATGTTAACTGTTGGTAGTACAGATACGCCACAAAAAAATTAAAAATCCCCTCTTCAATTTAAAAGTAACCTCATCCCTTTACCATTCCTAGTTTTATAGTTATAGCTTTTTAAAAGGGGTCAGTAACTTGTGGGCCACCCAGTACAATGGAGAACGAAAATCTAAGAGTTTATGGGAAACGGGAAATGAAAACATGCACAACTGTAAGACTGACTGGTGGTGAGGTAGTGGTGGTGACCGAGGTTGTCCCAGTCAGTGTTGCTGTAGTCGCTGCTACCCAGTAGTCCGTCCATGTCCTCGTCCACACAGCGTTGCGGGTACGATACACCGTCCCCGAGGCTGCACACAAAACGTGCTAAATTACGCACAAAAATTTAGATAGGCTGCTGTGATGATTTTGAACTTATATTCATGGGACAGTTAAAAATCATTACAAGTATGAGTTTACAACATGTATACCATAATAATAGACTACCTATTCGTAATTTTAGAAGCCCATACCACAGTTAAAACAAAAGACACTTAAAAACTGAAGTACCCAACTGAAAACCTGAAGTACATTTAAAAATAGTAAGCAAATGCCAAAAATAAAAACTAGCTTGGAAGTCTATGAAAAATTTAAATGTTAAATAAATCTTACAGTTCATGGAAATTTTGAAAACCAGAACTATATAAAAAATCAATCGGCCATTTGAAGGCAGCAAACGCTTCTTTCTGATTCACTCAATACAAGATTAATGAATTAGTTCATTCAAAACATAACACTTAGAGCTGTACAGTAGGGTAATCAAACCGAATTGGAAGCTTGACAGCCTGAGGACACTAAATATTTAATTATTCGATTTTATCAATTCCTGTTCTAAAAAGCAATCCTGCACAGATTAAGACGTACGATGAAAGAAAGAAAGTAAGTCAAGCGAATACTGGGACTGTTTAAGAAAGAAATATGCATTCATAATTTTCATATTCAAATTATGTATAATTTTGATCAGCATATGCTGTCGGCAACATTTGCGAAGTACTCATGCGTAATTAAGAAGCGAAGGCTCTCACCAATCACAATAAAGAAATTAGACAAGAAATAAAAGCAAAGTGTAATATTCTTAAGCAAATTTACTTTCCTGGTAAACCTAATCAAACTTTGATATCACAAGACCTAAGACTAGACATCACTCGTAGACTGGCAGCCAGAATTAATGCCCGTATCTTAATTTAAGAAGAAATAAACCAATTTTATTTATGCAGAATGGCAGTTCCATTTCAAATATTGAACCTGAAGTAGTTGCTCACACGGTGAGCAGCAACATAACTTATTTTTTTTCAAACGAAGTTTCTTTCAAAAAAGGAAGTTTTGTAGAAGCACGCATAGTAAATTTTGCCAGAGCATTTAAAAAGTTGAGAGAGACAGGAAGCGTCAACACATAATTAGGAATATTATTATTATTCTTATTTACATAATTAGGAATATTATTATTATTCTTATTTACATAATTAGGAATATTATTATTATTATTATTTACATAATTAGGAATATTATTATTATTCTTATTTACATAATTAGGAATATTATTATTATTCTTATTTACATAATTAGGAATATTTTATTATTATTATTATTTACATAATTAGGAATACAATCTGATACAGATAGAACGTGGTTAAAATACTGGTTCATTTTTATTTGTTGGGTTTAGGAGCCTACTGATATTTCACTACAATTACATTTATATATTTTCAAGAAGCGACAATACAAGTTTCATCTATCACGCAAGAGATTAATAAAACTGAAACGTTAAAAAAAATTAGCAGGAGTGATAGATAAGCTTCATAATATAGCAATGATACGCGTAAGTCGTAGTTTACAACAAAGATAAGAAAGGCAATAAAAATAACCTGAGTAGCACAACTCTGGCATGTACAGAAATTCGATTAGTAAACGATCACTAACATATCCCTCAAGCCAAAATTATAAAACTTTGCCTTTGATTAAAAACGCCAGCAGCTTGGCACAAGCGGAATATGAAGCTGAGCAAGTAGTGGCGTTGCATGAGCAGAGAGAAAAATTACGTAGTACAAATACGAGTAGGGGCTCTGAACAGAAATAAGCTAGCCGAAAGTCAAATCAAATAAATATTAAGTGTGTGCAAAGCGTCACCCATGTTCAAGTCAAATAATAGAAAATAATCGTACATAAGCTGTAGCAAACTAGCGATGCTAACCTGTACTAACTGCAACAAAATTCATGAAAAAAGTCCTAAGAATGTTATTAGAAAACCACACCAACGCTTCAATGAGAATTTTTTCAAGCAACCAAACAGTTCACACAATATTTCACTGCCCAGCATAAATCAATACTGACACACTGCGTGAACATGCATGCAATAGAAAAGCAAAGCAACCCAATATCGTTCACCGTAACAGACTCAAATCATTTTCCAAGGACTACTGAAGATGGCGCAGTAGCTCTGAAATCAAGGAAGCGAAAACGGGCTGGCGAAACAAAATGGTGAGAAACCAACGCACAATTTCGCGACAGAAGCGCCCTTTCAAAAAGCTGTACAGGGCACTTCTACTCTAAGATATACACAGGACGAGCCCTAAGCAGGTAGCACTCACTGATACGCTAGTTTAATTGCATATTAGCAGAGGTACTTTACTTATGGCCCATCCTGTATGAAAATATAGGGTGCGACAACATAACTTCCGTTTTTCAAAGCGAAACGTATTTAAAAAAGGAAGTTATGTTGCCGCACCCTGCATAAAAAATCACTTGGCAGAGCAATACTTCAACTTTGGAATTTTATTAAAAGTGCCTTAGTATGAGCTTGAGAGACTAGCATCTCATAGGGCTGGTAGTCTGCTAGCAACAGAGCAAATGACATTCTTACTTTGGGTGTGAGAGCACAGCCCACAGATACAGGTGAGCGTTGAGCTCTCTTATCTTAGCTGTTTGTATCACTTCGAGTGACGGTCTCTCGATCCATCCTCTGATACATGGAGAGAGAGGCACTATAATGTAGGATGAAGAAGCATAACACATATTGAAAAGTTAAAGAAAGTCCTTCCATTTTCATATCACGTCTAAATACAGAGTGCAGCAACACAATTTCCTTTTTTTAAATGTTTTGGTTTGAAAAAGGGAAGTTATGACGCTGCACCCCATAAATTAGCGATAACACTGCCTTCTTTTCTAATCATTTCAAAATTATAATTATCGGAATTTCAGGTATACACAGTTACTGTGATTAGTAATTAAATTACAGTGTCAATAAACTATGAAATAAAGTGGTTAAAATACTCCCAACATTGAAGTGTCCTAAGGAAATGGGCAATGACACTACTGTTCTAAGTCCAGACTGAATAACACAGACAAACCGCAGCCCATTTGAAGCACTCTTGAGACGCACGCCAAATGAATTATAATACTAAGCTAAATGCATGATGAAGCTTCAAAATAAAGAACACTTGAGGAGTCTACCTTAGTCTCATGGAGTGTTTCGTCCTAGTGTTCGTAAGTCCTAGTTGGCAACTTGTTTCTGTTATTACACTTCATTTATTTTGCCTACTTTATAGTGACATCAACCAGCTACAAAGAACTCAAACTGTTCAACAGGGATTGTAGATTTATCCTGAATCAGCAGTATGACTATTTTATAAAATAATAACACTATAAACATTTTCGTAGTGAAACGTGTTAACACCACGAGGGAATAACTATATTTGCAACCTCCAAGTGACTAATGTAAGGTTAATTATGAGTAAAACCGTTTAATGAGAACAGGACTTATGTTAATTGTAACATGAACTGATACTGCAGTTATGTTAGAATTCACGAGAGAAGTTCAAACTAGTTGCACGCACAAAATACGGAAACATCTAGTGAAGCAAATTATCTTCGAGTGTTAAGAGCTGATACGAGCGTACCCAAAAATTAAATTTCGAAAGACATCTATAAAATATTGAACTTCATGGAAGTGAAGGAAAGTTCTTACTTAAACCACAAAATGGTGCAGTACACTACTTCCACCCTCTGGCAACAAGACAGTCTCAAATATTTAAGTCTTCAGGTGAGTGAGTGCACAAAGTTGGTCATTTAAATATGGTATTTATCCTTTCATAACCTAATAGTGTGAGTATTCATTGTTACCATAATGAGTGTAGCCATCCTTTCTATAATGCGAGTGTTCATCGTTATCCTAATGAGAGTAGTCATCCTTTCACTAATGAGTAGTCATCCTTTCACTAATGAGTAGTCATCCTTTCATAAATCAGAAGTGAGTAGCCACCTCTCCATTAAAGAGTTCTTCATCTTTGCATTCTTGTTGTTATATCCAGAAGCGATCAGCATTGGATAAATGCAAAGACGTTTCAACGAAAATAAATGATTTTTTCAGAAATCGAGTTCACTATAGCCAAGGACTACCATAAACAGGACGTGCACGGCCATATAACTGACTACACTAGCGGAGGCCAGTTCACTGAACTGAGTGAGCTTAGTTAGTCATCAACTGTCACAGTGCGAGCTTTGTCGTAGTCTGTCGCTCGGTTTGAATCGGACATTGTTGTTCATTTCGAGGCACATGGCTGCATTTCAGTGCATTTCGGCATTAGTACCATTGTTTAAGACACTTCATTCCAACAATGGTTTGGGATCGTATACCCAGTCCGACGAAACTGTGCGCTTGACAATGAACTATGTATGATATCCCGTTTGACAAAACGATCCAAAATGTTGTCACCGTTCAAGCTCACATGTCAGCCTATGTCGACACCGAGGAGAAGAAGATGGTATTTTCGACACGTCAGTTGGAACTTTTATCACAGAAGCAGTTTTCCATTAACGATTGTTTTGCTCTTCAATCATAACCAAAGTGTAATTATGAACAGCTCAGAGACTTCTTGGTGTTGCCATGCAAACGCAAGCTGCAGTACATCACTTCATCTATTGACCAGGACCAGGTGCTGAGGGAAACATTTGACAAACTCCAGACACTGCAACAGAAGAATGTGTTTCTCTTGGTAGATGAAGTACAGATTCGCCCAACTGTTTCATTTTCTGGCGGGTTGCCGAGTGTCATGGCACAACCGAGACTGCAAGGCCACTTCTATTCTAATCACTAGGTGATTGCAGTGCCACAGCCAAGCATCCTCTTGACAACGAGCGTGTCTGGTTTCTCCTTTTTGACACAGTACATCTGTTAAACAACTGGAGCTACATCTGCTAAACAACTGCATCCGCAACAACTGGATCAGTGAGAAGGGCCAGAAGATCAGTCTTGACAAACAACGGCATCATTTGCAGACGTCAAGGAACTGTACGAGTCAAAGAAAGGCAATATTCTGACGACTACTACACTCACTCAATGCTGTCAACCCCTCAGAGAAAGACTAGCAGAAGAATGCAGTCCTTCTTCAGACCTCTGTCAAGAAGGCCCGGTTGGCTGACTAATCGCTGCAGTTTGAATGTTTTTGCTTCTATGTCTGTTTGTTTATTTACGTGAATGTTTGTATGTTTGTTTGTTTGCATTGGAAAAGTTTTAACTATAATTCATTTTGTAAAGTCTAAAACTGCAGCAACTCGGATTTCTATGAAGTGGCCACTAAGCTCATACAATAATACATGTTAAGTCCGGCTAAAATTAGTATTTGAAAGCATTACAATGCTTTAAACGATTTAAAATTCACTGTAAAACCTTATTATCCCTTCTATTGCTTTGAAGAAGTAATTTCTAATCAATTTGTCCAATAGAAAATGTTATGTTTCTAAGAATGCAATGGCCTCCGCTAGCGTAGTCAGCTACATAGCCGTGCACTTCCTGTTTATAGTAGTCCTTGACTATAGCATAAAAATTCAGTATTTTTGTGCATGGTAAAATCGTTAAATTGTTAAGCCTATGAAATTGATATGCACTGTCGTTTTAGAATTTAAAACTACCTAAATTTTTACGAACCAAGTCTAAGCAAATCCTCCAATTACTACTTTTCAGCAGCGGAGTCTCAAATAGCAACACTCCTACACGTAGGAGTAACAGCACGAAATCATTAAAGCAAAGGGCAACACAACGTCAAGAAGCTGTTGGAGTAAGGAAAGGTTATTCTGCAAATCATTTTACGTTATTTGTCATTAGCAAAGCTTCAATGCAGGAAAAATTCTTTAAAAACACATGCACAAGAACAAAAAACCCACAAAACATTAATAGGGCATCGTCACTTCCAGTGTCAAGAGAGAAGCTCTACCACCAACGGATACAGGAGATAAAAACAACACCTACGAACACAACACAAAATTCAAAGAGGGAACATTGTAACACAAAACCTTTCCACTGCAACTCAAAACGCCCCAATGAGAAGGGAAACGAAAGAGCGAGAAGACAAGGAAAATGAAGAAGGCAGAAGAGAAAGAAGAGATCAAAGTACCTGTTAGTGATGGTGCTGCCGTACGATGGTGGTGACGAAGATGAAGAGGAGTGGAGGGGTGGTGGTTGTGGTGGTGATGAGGAGGGGAGTGTTGGTGGTGGGGAGGAGGGAGAGGCACCAGTGGGTGAAGGCGAGCGATCAAACTTGAGCGGGTACTTGACACCGTCCCCGAGGCTGGAGGATGAACCTCACATTCACTTAAGCCATCAAGGCAAGTTCTCGAAAAGCCTCAAACTTGCGAAGACTAAACTCCGCAACAAGTTACAAAAAATCAAAATACCTCATCATTTTCAAAAGCGGTGCATATTATCTCAAAAATCTACAAAACTCTCAACTTTCTAGCAGGAAGTCACATTTCCCTGTTGGCTCATGTAGTTTGAGGTGTCTGTCACTTACACAGATCACAGAATTACACAACCATTTATGTAAAACAAGTAATTCTTCATCAGAGATTTTTATGAGTACTCCATACACGAGGAAAATAACATGGTTTCTTACATAGTTCAATAAAACGATGCAAGCCTCGACGATATGTGAGCCTGCCCTGATGACAATTAGTAATGTTTTTCGATGTATTATCGTTGCTACATTCAATACTGCCTTTGTTACTTTCGCCAGTTCAAAAGAAGTGGCAGCGCTTGGATAACTGCTGCTAGCTTCAACGACATTTTACTATGCGAACAGAAGTTCAAACATTTATATTTTCTGCTTAAACCTCCCTCCCAGTTCCAATGTGAACAAACATTCAAACATTATTACTCCCTGCTTGACCCTTTCGAGTCTGGTAGTACACATTTCAGACCTCCGAAGAGGTCGTGTTTAATGCTTGGTGGTACAGAGAGCATACACCACTTTTTGAAATTGAGTTCCTGCGCTGCTCAGCAGCTCAAAATTTGTACCACCATCATAAATCTTACGAATCTTTCAATTTTTAAGTATGTTACACATTTCTTTCCATCAAAAGTATGAACCTGAAAGGGTTAAACCACACCCTAGTGACAATGTAACAGAGGTTCAGACACTATTATTTTCTACTTAAACCACACCAGAGTTAGTCCAGATAGGCTCATTATTTACAAGCTCTGCATACACAGAAACTTGTGTCTTTTATGTGACCGAGAGCCCCACGACAAGCATCATCCGTCCTGATGGCAACAACTAAGTTTGTGGCTGATATAAATTCATAAATAAATGATTATCTGTTTACCGTTTCCCGTTTATTCAAGAATTAATTTATACGTGTCTTACTGTGCATCTAAATTTTCCTTTGTCTGTTCTCATGTTCTCTTTGTCTTCATTTGCCTTTTCAAACAACAATATATTTCATGTCGTTACACAAAGGTTACAACTCACTAATTCCCACCCTTATTTCAGTTGATTTCAAGATTTTTTTTATTCACTTATTCCCTTATTTTCATTCACTGATGAGTAAATCTATTCCACAGTTTTTTTCAAAATAAAAAAGACACTTATCACTGATGCTGCTACACCTCTTGAGCCCATGAGTTTCCTCCGTCTATACAAATTATGAAGCAATCCCGCGTATACCACCGAATACCTCAACGTTCCCTGAGATAAGACAATATTGTGGTCCTAACGACCGCATCAAATTATCAGAACTGCAGACTGAATAAAACGAGCAGTAGAATTATACATGTTACAAGAAAAGCAGAAGCTACTCTTTAGCTTTGCGTTATTATCATCTTTTAAGTGATACCAGACAATAAAATTCAAAAATTGTGCCTCAATCCATCAGACAGAAGAAATACTCTAAAATCTGAAGTTGTTGATGGAAACAACTCAATAGAAGACGCACTCTATTCCATCATGTATTATGAGCGCAACTAAACGAAACCTCCAAGAATAATATGAACTCTGTGCAAAGTAAAAGGGAGAGGATAACACACAGCTGAAAATTAGCCCACAGTGCTGTTTAGTCGAGCATAACTCGATGCTTTCTTTCACAAACTGCCTATGTCTGCTCGTTTTTGATTACTGGCAAGTGAGCTGGTTTTAATTACTGGCAAGTGAGCTAGTTTTAATTAATTATCATCAAACTTACAGCTGGTTGTTTAGTGGCGTATAAACTAAATACATCAATTTACCCAGGATATATTTTTCTGGAACGTAAAAGGTTCATTTACCATTCAGAAGAATAAAGCAGCAGAGACGTAGTCCCCCACATTCACTAATGACCTCTGACAAAATTCTGAATTTTCAAGAGAGATTGTAAAACGGTCAAATAACTGCTTAGGCGGGCGACAGAAGCATGTACACTAAGCAGTAACCTACAGCGTCAGTTCTACGAAATTTTAATAACGAAAGAACCAAACTTGACCAACATGGAAAGCGTATTTAGGTTTGATACCTGTTCACCTTGGGGCACCCTATGACTGTGTGTCAGTATCGGCTCATGAACATTATGAATTACAAAGTGCAGCAATGAGCCTGCATAATATAATAACTAGAGTTCAATGACAAGTTTACTCGAAAAAAGTCAATTTCAATAGAAAACTCCAACATGGAATATAACAATGTGTTTTTGTTATCACTAAATATAAAGGGGTTTTAGATTGACCAAGAAATTCATATAATTTAAGCTAAAAGGGAACGGAAAGCAAATAAATTAGAACATTGATACAGAACGCATCTGAGAACATTGAAAAACAAGAAAAAACATCGATGAACACTTAATGAACATCAAACGAAAACGATGACAGGAGAAATTACAACACAGCTAACAACTGATGCAAAAAGGAATGACAGCAAAATACAATTAAAAATGACAGAGAACAAGACAGCGCAACATTCAGAAGTGAGGCAAAGAACTCGGCTATATAGAAAAAGAACACGTTACTCATGGGAACTAACGAAGAGAGCCAGTGAACTCTATGAAGGAATTGTGTAGGCGACGGAAAGTGTTACCATGCTTAATACAAGCAACCTAAACACCTATTTGCAAGGACTGGGCGAAGAACAAATGTCAGCTCCTAACATGTAAACTTGAGATCCAGATGCGATGAATACAATCGACATTGAAAAGTACTCTTACAAACAAGTATGAAAAAGTTTCTTCAGCTGTTTCTAAATCGCCATTTCATGCTGATTGAATTGAATGGACGTACAGAAAATAAAGTTCCTGTTAACGTGATGTAATACAACTGTATTATTTTGCTCTCGCAGATGCAGTCACGCACTACTCCTGACGCGCAAACGCATGCTGCAGAAACTCCAGTGATGGCTCCTCAGGCCGAGTAAATTAACCTAAAAGACAAACGAAATGCTCATCTCGGCACCGTTCAGGTGTTCAGACTTGCTCACATTGATTAATGTACCATCTCTCAAAGGATAAATAACGCACACCTGTAGTACTTGCCACAACGCAGTGCCCTTTATGAACATTCATCACAGAAAATGGAGACTAACGAAGCCCTAACGTGCCAAGAACAACTGTCACTCATCCCAGCAGAAAATTCTTTATTAAGATCACTAACAAATTATAAAGAGGGGAAACAACAGCATATGAGAACCCAAACCAAAAATTTACTTGTCGGAAATTAAGTAACATGAAGCAAGTGACCAGCGTAGGCACCAAAGCAAGCACACGAACACACGTTAACGAAATAAAGGAGACGTGTTCATGAAGTCAAGATATAAAAAGCGTTTTAGCCAACTAGAACACATTCAAAATGAAACTTAGAATTTAGAAAAGCTCTTTCTTTTCATGAACTCAACAAAATTGTATACAAATGAAAGATTCTTCAAAACCTCAAATGCTGACCGCTAATGCACGAGTTAGCGGTGTTTTGCCAATGAAAGCTTTTCTGATTAGTAATACGAAGTATAGACCGGCTCAACAGAAAAGGATCAGGCAATAGAATATAATAAGGCAATAGAAACGAGTCGTTTGGTCCATTCTTAGGTTGCTACCTAAGTTCCATGTGTAACCAGGTATGACATGGTAATGTGCATGAAGCAACCTAAATCCTAGTTTGTACACACAAGTTAAGTTTATCTGCGATGTTTTGTCTCGACAGATAACAAAATGTTTAGGCAACGACAACAGCTTATCTTGTGCAGCATCAACTCTTCAGTTCAGCGCACGGCAAGTTTACAGGCACAGAAATTAAGAAATTAATCAATGCAGCACAATAAAATTGGATCGTGGATAATATTTACCAAGAAACATTCGATCTTAAATGTTTCCCCTTTTTAATTTTTAAAAGGTGGAACAGTCATCATGTGCAATACTGGAGAACGAAAAGCGGCGAGTGCAAGGCAAAAAAAAATTAGTCCTTCCCAACAAATGCATGAGCTTCTTTCTCTCTACTACCGCGCACTTGCACGAATGTTCTCAATGTATGCGTAAAATGGACACTAGACAATGATATTTAACTGTTATAAAGTTAATACAAGCATTTAAAAAAAACAATAAATCTGGCAGCTGAGAGCAGCCCGACTAATGTCTCGCCTGAATAAGTGAAACTGTCAAATGATAGAGACTGCTGAAAATTAATTAAAGATCCCTGAACGATACAGACGATCGGAGGAATGAGAGGCAACCGAAGAAGGAAAAACCAAAAGAAATGAGTGGCCTAGAGAAATCAGAAGAACCTAAAGAAATTAGAGGAACCTAATGAAATCGAAGGAGCCTAAAGTAATTAAGAGAACATACAGAAATATGAGAAGCCTACAGAAATTGAGGAAGCCAGAAGAAAAGGAAGAGTCCTGAGAAATAAGCTCTGCAACAGGATATGCATTGCAGAACACACGATCACAAGTGGGAAATGACATCAGTGCTGGCGATGGCGTGGAGTGAGAACCAAGCAAACACCACAGAGCGAGCCTGTCGCTGCAAGTCAGTGATCACACAAACCGTGATGTCCTACCAACTTGGCTCTCTAGTGTATGATGCCTTAGATCTGGTGCAACACCCAAAACCTCTTCATAGTCTTGTTGTTTCATGTACGGCACATATCCATACTCGTCTATATAAAACTATCAAGTTTATTTTGTTGAGAAGTGTAGATTTCGATAAAAAAAACACCAAATATCTGTACAAACATCAAATGCCAGAAGTATTTTTTCTAACACCTGAAAATAGTTCATGCACTAAAGGGTGCTCGGTGCTTGCCTTGAAAGCCTCCAGCTGAGTCATAGCGAGTGATATTTCCGGCATACCTAGCAATCAATAATGATATAGTGAGCAAAGATCATACTTAGAAGCTCAAGCATACCTGAAGTGAAGATATAAACTAATTTAAATAAATAATGAGGATATGACCCCACCTTGTGAAGACAGGCAGGAACCAGTGACGTCTGCTGTCGCCGAATATTTCTATGAAGTTGTTGTATGCTCCCAGACTGAAGCCTTCTTTGTCTTGCGACCACGAATGGTTGATGTAGAAAATGGGAGCACGGAATGATTCTGTAAAGCAAACAAAACGTGAGACACAGGCACAAGAAACAAAGCAGGTACAAACACAAGCTCCGTGAAACTTAGGAAAAAAGAAACACAGGATTACCGGCAATCATAATATTGGGTTTCATACGAAGATTGTTAACATGAACTTGGCAGGTATTAGTACTGGTAAGGCAGCTGAGAAAACTCAGCCTCACTCTGGGAGAGAAAATATCATTAAAGAGATATGAAACTTCAACATCACAACACAGGCTTCATTTGAAACTTCACACAACTCGATTTATTATACAGCACAGGGTAGACAAACCAACAGCCAACCAATTCCCAAAATATCAGATACGCGCATGAGCAGAAAAACAAATAATCGTTAGAAGATCGATACAAACGTGTACACAACTCCCTTAATTTTCGCTGAAATGTTTTCTCCCTGATAATGTACAGGTTAGTTCAATATAAAAACGCTGAAATGGTAAGTGCCAGGCTAAATTATTCATTTCACTATCAAGGATTGCAGCATCTTTCACAGTAGCAACAAAATATACCCGCTGTAAGATATAGATTTCACTGCATGAAGGTTTATGCATATCAAACATACAATAGATTATTAAATTTGACCACCGCCGATATCTCTTTAAAGTCCACCGATAACATACGCCAACTACAAATATGATGAAAACTCACCAATAGTGGACCTGTTTCTGATGAAGAGGAAAATGTGGTTGTCAATCAGTGACGATAAAGAAATTTCATTGTGCTTCAATTTACGGATGATCTAAGGTTCAATACTAGAGTCATATTACTTCACATTAGAGATCGGCTAAAAGTTCAGAAATGGCAAACACTCACCAATAGTGGACCTGTTTCTGATGATGAGGAAGATGTGGTAGCCCATCAGGGACACGAGGCTGATGGCAAACATGACCGCCACGAAGAACACGAACAGGATGTGGAACTTGCCCGCTCCGTGAAGGTCAGACTGTGGTACAAAACTTTTTGTCAACTTTTGCAGCTGAGCTTTGAGAAAATATGCATGTGCAAAACAGCTTGTTTTTTGTTCAACTCAATTGTTTTGATTTCACAGCACAGGCGAGCAACGATGCAATTGAAAGAACTCCTTTGAACAGCCAGAATCGAACAAATATTCATCAGTAACAATTGACAAGCACCTGCCTGTATTGTTCAGTAAACATAAGCTCAGCTACTCTTAGTCACGTCACACAATTACAGCTACACCAAACAACTAACTGTGCGTGTTGAAACAGAACTGTTCAGGTGAGTATTGAGTTCTGATGTAAATTTTTTCGTTCTACCTTGGATCAGAGACACCATCACTCGATTTACGGTAAATAATTCGGTTGTTACAGATATTTCTCCTAGTTCATCACCAACGATTTATTCACTTTGAAAGACTAATAAACCACACATTTTAATGTAATGATTTCATAGAGAATAAAGGTTAGGGTAACAAGCACCCATTATTTACGTGATCAGCACTTATAGCCAGCCAACACGAAAATGTGTGTAACATTCACAAGATGTTGACACTATTTTGTTAAACACTGTATCCATCTACCTAAACCATAGAAAAGCAGGACATCCTGATCAATGAAGATACACAACCAAAAAATAATGAGTTTTTCAGCAAAGTGTTCACGATGGAATTCAGATGTACCACCCAATGCACGGAAGACCGTGCACAACTAACAAGCACACAATTAAGAGACTAACAGGGTAAGAAAAGTTAAGTTCTAGACAAAATTTCATGCCATTAATTCTTCCAGTGAACACGTGCTTACTACATCTCCTGCCCAAGCAGCTGACAATGTGCAAATTCCAATATTATTGATACAAATTCACTTGAATTATCTGTTCCCCAAAATACGTACAAACAATAACTAATTAAATTCATTATAGAACACACTCTAAAACACTAAAAACCTTTCTTAGCCTTTTAAGCGATTTTAGGAATCTTGGCGCCTGAAACCTAGAACGAGTTTTAGAGATACGAAGTTGAACGTAGCCTTGTGCTTCCATGGACTAGAAAAAACGCAGGAATGAAGATTACATGTTTCACTATCCTTCAAGTTCAATCCTACCTTCAAAAAAGATTACACTCAAGCCTCGTCATATGTCATTATTAAAGTCGTAATTTAAAGTTTGAGGAATTAATATTTACGAAAATCGTCAATCAAAATCACAATACTAATAAAGCAATACTGAAAATCATGATGAAATGCTCTAAAAAAATATTACGAATAACGAATTATGCAAATAATGATGGTGAAAATAACAAGGTTTGAGTGTAACTTCATTGCACACAAAGTACGCCAGTGTTACTTCGTTTTTCAGACCTTCCAAAACATGATGAGGTACTCGAGGGTGGTGCTTGCCACAAAGATGCAGTAGAGGAAGGCATAAGTCAGAAACAGCACGAAGAACTTGTAGTTGCTGAAGGAGACGCAGTTGTTCACCCATGGACAATGATGGTCCATTTTGAGCACACACTCTCCACACACAGAGCAGTGGTGGCAACGGTCAGGCTTGATGTGACAACACTTCTCACAGTAGCGGATGTCTGGTAACAAATCAAACTTACTATACTCATGAAGATGTGCACCCACTGGACTGAAATGCATATTCATACCAACTGCAGCGTAAAAGTACATAATACTCTTAGATTACAATTAAATAAGCTGAAGACAAAAGTATTGTAAAACCAAGACGTATATGACAGAGTAGAGTTCCCCAAATCTTTCTGCCTGAATGTATATCAGATGCTTCAAGATTTGGTTTCCTCCAAGTAATGGAATTCTTGTATATAAAGCTGTAGTTGCTCTTTGAACACATCATCCAAGGAAATTCTATCCAAGCTTACCAAGTTTTTATTATGGCAAAATATAGAGCTAAATGCAGCATACACGATGGCAATGAGGTGCCGAGTCACCATAGGTCATGGTGGCATTTTGTGTTGCTGAGAAACACTTCATCAGATGAACACACCAGGAAATAAAGTGTCTTTGCAAGAAAATATTCCTTAGATTTACACAAATGAAGAACCGAAGTAGACCTGTAAATCCATCATGAAGCCTTTTCAGGACTGATCTTGACTTCAACATTGTTTCTTGAAAAGATTGAGGGTACAAGAAAAACTATGAGCTAAACATAGTAAGAAAAAAATGAAAAAAAAGCTGAAGTAAGCAGCAGCTGATCTATACATCTGTCAAATCTCTCATCAAATGGGTTATTTGTTACAAATCAGTAGGAAGAGTTTAGTTTCAAGTTATCCCTGGCAACCATCACCTCTGCAAAACAAGAGACAAAACAAGGTATAAATTATTGCTTTGTAAAGCAAACAGTAACTTGATTATTATGGTAGAACCTAACTAACTCACCACGGTTACAGTAAATTTTCCTCATAGGGTAAATATATACTTATACTGGGTAGAGAATACCAAACTACAGCATTACAGTAATGTGATTTTAATAATAAATAATTTAAAACAAAATAATCAATAGACAGATACTCAAGATAAAAGTGACTCACGATGAGCAAGTCCAGCAGTATTAACTCGATACAATAACCGAAGCCATGACTGAAGTGTCATAAAATAAATTAAGTCTAAAACCTCTGGATTTATACAATAAAAGTAAATAGATTCTCCCCTACCTCCAGTCATAGTTCTGTTAGAGACAGGCAGGCCGTGCTTGGCACTGAACCTCTCAAGCACTTCTCTTCTATCACCCTCAGTCGGAGCACACTCGTATGCCTCCAGCTCTATTGGTGGCAGACGGAACTGAAAAACAACAGAATAATTTGTGATCCCACATAATATGAAGTTGTTTTACAACTCAATAGTGAACACTGCAGCAGAACTGAATGAAATGTTAGTCCTACATTTAAATTGAAAAACATTTCTACCCCAGAGAGAAAACAATACTGTATATGTACAGAGGGTTCCCAGCTTACGAACATTTGAGTAACGAACAACTGCTGATGAATGTCCATAAATGTCGTTTACCTTCGCAAGTTTGTATTTTGTTTCCAACACATCGTTCGTTGCTCCAACACTCACTTCTTCATCTTAGTTCGCATCTTGGATACTTTACCGTTTCTCATACATTTATCCCTCGTTTCTCACAAGTTTATCATGCCTAAGAAAGTAATTTAATGAGTAGTAACGGCATTTAAATGACCTCAAATGGTAATTATAGGTTGAAATTTAATATATAACGACTTACGAACAATTCAGCTTATGAACAGCTGTTCAGAACTCATTGTGTTCATAGGTTGAGAATTTGCAGCAATATGCATCTATGTATACAAAATATACAGAAGCATACATAATTATTATCTTGTACACTAATTTTTTCTAATAATTTGTTACAAAAGACTAAAAATTATATGCTTTTCCTTCATGAGGAATCTTTGCACTACTGTACGATAAGGTTAGGTAAACTAATCATTTCCTTCAGTAACTAAAACAATAGAATGAAGAAACTCATCAAAACCTCTAATAACTACCATTGCTTTAACCCGTTTGTAGTTTACGACACCAATTGACAAAAAATTAGTTATATTCTTACCATTCTGGTAAGAGGAAGAATGATACATCAAGTGCATCACAATTTAGTCAGAGTTTCTTAGGTTCCTTCTTTCTTAGATGTTTTTTGGTTATTTGGGGGAACGGGAAACATTTTTCTGACCTTTTGAAACCACAGGAGGTAGACTATGTGTACATTAAAGTGACACAAATGGGTTAACCCATTAGTGCCCATCCTAATATATATAGTAAGTGAAGTTCACTAGAAATCATTCCCTTTAGTTCCATAGTCTAAACATTTCATTCAAAATTACGGTAAAATTACATGAAAATGAGCAAAGATGAGCAGTAATTTATGCAATATCTTGATCAATCTGAAAATAATTTCGTCATTAAAGGGTTAATGTAATGACTATATTCAATATACTTACTTAAAGTGCAAAGACAAATACTTTGCAAGTCATTGACACACTAACCTGCTTGGGCACCATACCAATTTCAGTGAAGATTGTCTGCCAGTAGGACCACACAAAGAGGGCAAGCAGCACATGGTACACCAGCAGGTACAGGACTGCACATCACACAATGCTGTTTACGTCTCATACTCAGTCAGTATTGAACATGTGATGAATAGTCACATCACTCATGCCTATATTCATAGTTATATGGACATTTCAAATTTCTATCAAAGATATTTAATCATAGTTAATACATGTGTAACATTCAATAATAATTAGCAAGGGTTTCATAACTGGATTACAAAAATCCATGAGAAAATAAATTGTCAAAGTAAACCATTAAGATTTTCAACTATCTGTGCAGTGGAAATGTGTTACCTTTGTATTCTTGTACTAGTCCTACTCAGTAGGAATTTACACAATTACACTGACAAATTCAGATAGAATATTGTACTATGAGAGACTTGATACTAGCATCTTCTCACTTTTTATCTAATATTTCATGTCCTATTTTATGCCGTGATAATATCACTAATTCTATATCTCATAACATTCAACAATCGAACACCCACCTCTTAAACATGAATGAGTCCAAAACTGGGTTAACAGCTAGCACTGCCACCTTGGTTGATGCGGCTAGAATTACGGCATGGGACTTGGGCAACCGAATAATTATCGAAATGATTATCCGACCCAAGAATGGGCCAGAAGGTTCGTTCCTACAGCCTCATTCTATTCTATTCTATTCTATTCTATAGAAGTGGTCATGGTTCAGAACTCCAATTTTTACCAATAAAATTTTTCAATGAAATGCCAAAATTACATCATGTGATTTTGCTGACTTCCTACATATCTAAAAGTTTTTCAATCTCTCTACAGCAAAATTTAAACCATTTTTAAAACTGATAAGCAAAGGATATACACATTGGCAAAAACAAAAACAATACTGAGTAAGAAAAGTGACAAAAAAATATTATTCACCCTGTTGGCTAGTCAGAAGCACAGAACTAAGTAGCTTTCAAACTAAATGGGAAAAACATTCCCAAAACCAGTGTTGCTATATCTGCAGCAGCTACAACATAGTACCTCAGAGAAACATCACATCCCTAAATTAGCTGAACATAACCCCCTGCATGCATGCTCAGGCACATCCTTACTAACTACAGCTCCACGATATAATGAAAAAATATGAAAGTAAAACACACTAATATTTGCCACTAAAAATGTTACCTACAAGTTGCTATGTCATAGCAGCAGTAAACAAAACGTACACAGCAGTAAAATAAGCACAACATGAAATGTCAAAACCATGTACATAATGCAAAAATAATAATTCAAAACATATGTATAAAAATGACAGAACTTCCTCCGGACTACTCACTTTTCTGTGTGATGCTCTCTATGGTAACTGTAAAAGAAAAAAGCAACAGATTCTGATATTAGAACACAGTAGTCAGAAAACCAGAAACCATGTCTCAACAGTCCAAACTATTTAGCACATGAAAGGAAATAATTAACAACAGTCAAATATTTCATTTATAACAAAAGACCTCTGAAAAACCTGATAAAGCAGTTGCTAATAGCACTTAGTCTACTTAAAAAAACAAAAATTATGAATCATACAGAAAAATTATATAGCTAGATGCTCCTTCAATGATGAAAAATTATGATCACATTCCTTGATTTTAAAATGTGTAGAAAACATAAACTTGAAGACAATTCATGATCTAATACAGAATTTTATAAAAGTTCATTTAATAAACTGAAACAAATTATACAAAATCCTGATAAGATTAGCAATAAAGTGTTTTCCAGATATAATAAAAATTTACAAGGTTAAAGTGTCAACATAAACTTCCAGCATCTGAGGATCTATGGTGAACTTTATAGAATGTGCTACTAAGATCAACACTATATAATGAAATGTGAGGTGTCTCCTTAAATAAATAAATTCATATATATTTTTGTGCATAATTTCTCATTATTACAATGGGAATCTTTCTTAAATACTGGTAGTTAAATCGGTAGACTATCAGGTACATAGATCTTAACTGCTAGAGTTAAATTTGTAGACTTTCTGATTAGGTCTGAGAAGCAGTTGCTTCAAGTTCTTTCTTCAAATGTATGATATTAAAACCCGTTATCTTTAATGGGTATACACACTAGTAAATGTATAAAATCCAGCAGCCCTAAACAGAAGTATAAATAAAATAGCAACTATACCTCTCATGGTGTAGGTTTTGAAAATCACTAACAGCCTACACCCATTTCCTAGTTGTAGCAAAAAGAAAAATAATTCAAGTATTCACATCTTATTAACTAATATGACACCTGATTTACAAATCATTTTTACATGTCTTGACACATTCAATACCCAAAAAAACATCACATGAAATTGCTCCACCACATCAGCTGATGGATTTAAAGAAACTAAGGAGCAAAGTGCATTACATTATGTGATCTTGGTTGGCTTTGCCAGCATGTAATTCTAAACTGAGGCCATTTTCTACACTTATAGGATTGGCCCAATATTTAAAACTAACTATAAACAGGTAAGTAGAACCAAAATATGTAACTCTTTTTACATGTCATAACTCTTTAATACATTAGATAAATGCTTAATAGTTTATAATATCAAATTTATTCACACCTTTGATACCTATTATATTTTTCCTGTTGAGGAACCTCAAAGCTGCAGCATCTTTGATATAGCAAGCATCAGAGTTGTGCCAATTCCTAGTTATTTCAGTTCCTATAGTAATAAACAGTAGCAAGAATCAAAACTGAAGCACCATAAAATAGAGTAATTATAATTGTAGAAAATAAAACTAAATGTATTCAATTGCATACATGTATTTAACTTTACATAAAAAATCTACAAAATATACAATCTCTCTCTGCTGAGACATCATGGTGAAACTCACGAATGTTAAGTTGGATGACGTAGGCATAGTAGGACCACACTACGATGGCAACAATGAAGACCACAGGCAGCCATTTTGCCAGTCTTAGGCACCATGAACAAGGCCCTGATAAGAATGAAGAGCTGGGAGCCATTTCTCTGCAAGTAAGAAGTCAAAAGAAAGAATATTAATGCCTAAATTAATCACTATACCTATAAGATACAACTAACACAAAAAGCCCATGAGGGAACTAACAAGCTTATAAAATTTATAAATAATCCCAATATTTAACAAAGAATTGGAATACTCATGGTATTTATTCTATTTAATTATCTCCAACTTACATTTTATTTCTCAAATCATTCCTGATTATAATACTAACTAGATAGTTCCCATGGACATTCCATAGTTTCCATAGTTAAAACCTATAAATGCATTATAAGTTTGATTAAATTCAATTAATTCAAAATTATTATAAGGACAAACATACAAACATTTATGATGCTTTTTGTGCTTTACATCAATATTTTTCATGAATATATACCCAATTTTCATTCTGTATCTTCCCTACTGATAACATGTCCTAGATAGTACCTGTGGAAATTCTATGGCTTAAAAGTGATAAAATTAAGGAGCTATGAAATAAAATACATTTTCCAATTTTACCCATGGTACTATCTGAACCTGAATATTTTTCATGAATATATATAGAACTTCCATTCTTTATCTTGTACACCAATAACATGGCCATGTAGGAGAAAAAGGCTATTAACAGGAAAAAATAGCATATTTTATAGTAATCCAGTACCTTTGGTATCCACATTACAATGCTTATAATAGATGTATACCATTCTGATTTCAGTTCAATAATTTTTCTTCAGTTATAGATAGGAAGTAATGGGACTGACACACACAGAGAGGAAGATACACTGTTTATTATCTAAGTGGATAAAAGTGGGCACACAAAATTATTTTTCAAGAACAAAATCCAAGATAAGAGCTTACAGGTTTTACATCTACTATGTATGTGTAAAAGTTAAGACCATGAAAATAAAATCAACTGACCTCAGGGTAGTCTCTTAAGCATTTGTCTGGATTCCAACACACAGCTGCTGATGTTGGTAAATTCAAGAACCATGTCTTGGCTCATGAAAACATGCTGACAATATGCATCAACAAGAAAAGTTGCAAATTGGAGCTCAAAATCTAAACACTAACATGAGTCTCTGAGAAGGAATGCTGACACAATCTGGAAATTAAAGCAATGAGATACTTCTGAAATTCTAATTTGTAATTTAATATATCTAAAGAAAGACTTAGCAATTGAACTTAACACATTCATTGTGTTATGACCCACAGGTGGGTCACTCAGGTTAGGTTCTGTAATTTTACATACATAAATGTACCCAACATTAAAACCACAAAAAGAACTTGAATATATGTAGATATACTGCTTTCCTTAAATACATTCTAGTATTTTCTGAATTTGGTCACTCTGTAGCCAGAATCCAGTAAAACAAGAGAGTGAAAACTATATAACTTGTGATTTAAATGCATACAGCTACAATGAGATAAATTTTACACATTAATGAGTTACATTATGGTAACCATCAGGTAAAAATCTTCATTGTTGCTTATGAAAAAATACAAAATTTTGACATCTCTTTTAATCTTTACACACTAAGAATATACATGAAAAAGTTTAATTTAGAACCAGGCAACATATTTAATTTATTTCTAATGCCTTCTATAACAAAGAATGTAAACAGTAACCAAAAAATTCTTCAATTATACCTTACTATATTTTTCTGTACCAAACACAATGACAAATGTGACATTTTTGTGATACACCTAACTATACAGTATTGGATACCATTATTGTTGCCCAAGGTCTTGACTAGCAAGAGTGAGAAATATAATATCAATATATTATTAATTAATAATATAATATATTAATCATATCAATACATAAATTGATATATAACAAGTATAGTATTAATATACTTTTAATATTAAGTATAACACATAGTATAAATAGGTAATTAAGTTTACTTATAATATTAGATATTATTATATAAATAATATTTATATATTATTATATCATAATATTATTATTATATTATTATATATATATACTATATTATTAAATATTAATATATAAATAATATTTATGTATTATTTTGTTTTCCCAAAAAACAAAAATATACTGCAAGATTTATTTATTAGTCTATGAGTGTGGACAAGACAGGAGCTTGACTCTCACGCTGTGAAGGGTGACATTCATTATGTCAAAAGTTGCTATAACCTTCATGGCCCAATTTTAAACTTTAAAACTTTTACTCCATAATGATGAGCATCAACTTGAAAATGAAACTTTTCCAAATTTCCCATAATCAAAAAATCTAAAACTTTTCCTATTTTTACCAATGTAATAATGAATTCAAGATCTTATTGTAGGTCAATTAAATAAGACTCCTTATAAAAAAAATTTCAAAGTATTCTCCAGGACAACAGCAATATGGATTTATTACTGAATCAAGAGTGAAGACCACAATAGAAGTGTCCACACATCTCAGTACACACAGGCTGAAGAATAAATCAACAATATTGTTGAATGAAACTTCTCCATATCACAGCAGAGGTCACACGGAGTAGTGGTGAAAGAGAGATCATAACCCTATATATTTACCATAATAGCTTTGATTTCAAAAGTTTAAAAATTCTCTATTTTTACAAGAAATTTATGGATTGTGTGTTCTGAGTAACACAGTACAATAAATACCGAAGTTACCAAAACTTGTTCACAAGACAGTAACAGACTGACAAATGAATAGTTTGATAGCATCAGATATTGAACCTTTTTTATTAAAGTTAATTAAAAAATTATACTTAAAGTTAAAACAAAACGGTACAAATAAAATTATTTACTTCAACAAATTTCAGGAGTGAAACTCATTTGCCTAACGGACATAAATTCCTACGCTTTAGTGAAGCAGGGTCTTCTTCTTGTTCTTCTTGTTTCACTTTTATTGGAGCTTCGGAGATGGGTCCATGCAGCTCCACGCCTTCAGGGATGTTTTATTGGAAGCAGGGTCACACAATCACCAACTAACAAACGCATTTCCAAAACCCGGACGTATCGGATTCTTCGTCTTCTTCTTCTTCTTCTTCTTGTTTCACTTTTATTGGAGCTTCGGAGATGGGTCCATGCAGCTCCACGCCTTCAGGGATGTTTTATTGTTTTCTGAAAATTAGCCCCCAGGCTGAAAACGGATACAAGAGGTTTTTCTGGGTAGTTCCACTCGGAGATTCCGTTCACTTCTCT
>VCRD01002930.1:17726-30907 GCA_006783055.1 Trinorchestia longiramus | reverse complement strand
TGTATTGTTGTTATGGAGTTTTCCAGTTGAATTTTTAGTCCGAGTCCCAGTATTGTGCTTGGTTTTTTTGTGAGGGTTAGTTCGTCCAATGACAGGAGAAGGTGTAATATCCATGGGAGGCAAGATTCTTGAAATTTCCTTGATAGTCTTTTGGGAGATTATATTAGTACTTTGAGATTGGTCCAGGGGTGTTTGAGAATTTTCTGATGGAGCATGTAGAGACTGAAGTTGGAATGTTTCTGCAGCAATTTTGTTTACCATCTCTGGTGCATCCATCTGAACATCTTTTTGACTTGCAGCAGTAAATATCCTTATCAGAAGATCCAACAACTGGTTGATGGTGACGTGTTTCTGTGCAGGTGTTTGGAGTTCATCAATGGTTTGGGGACCAAGAGTCTTGGTTTTTGGAATCTGTAGATTACCAGAGTCTGGTTGTTGTCTTGACAGAGTTGTATTAGTAGGTGGCACTGATTGAGGTTGAGATGTTGGTGTTGCAGTTTGTTTAAGTACTTGCTTTACTGCATCTCTGTAAGATAACTTTTGTATTTGGCATGTTTTTTCCACTTCTTTTGCTTGTTTTATTTTTGGGCATCCTCCATAATTCGCTGTATGGTTTCCACCACAATTGCAGCAAGTTTATCCAGTGGTTTTATTACACTCATTGCTGGTGTGGGGGCCACTGCATACCACACAGAGAGGAGCAGACCTGCAGAATGCAGCACTGTGTCCAAATCGTTGGCACTTGTAGCACTGCCATGGTTTTCCAATGTATGTATTCACCTGGTATTGTTGGTAACCTATTCTGACATATGGAGGTAGACTGTTTGAATCAAAAATTACTTTGAACATAGATGTTTTGATTTTATCCTTGCCCTTGAAGATTCGTTCTGCCAGAGCTCCTTTGAATCCTGCTTCCTTCAGTGCCTCTGTTAGGTCTTCATTGGAAGTGTACTCGCCAAAGGGTCCGATAACTCCCACAGAGGTGCTCTGATTAGCTGGAAACTGACACTTGACCTTCCAGGGGCCTATCTCTGTTATCTTCAGTAGTTCTAAGGGGTCTTCATAATGCCTATCCATGGTGACTACAAGTAAATTCCTACCAAGGTTTTTGGTGATCTTGCCAATACCCCAGTTCCCAAAAGTAGAAGCTGCCAGTGCTTTAGCAAGTTTGATTTCATTTGAAAGGAAACTTTTGTTAGGGGGATCATCTACTGGTTGGACTAAAACCACTGTTGGCTGAACGGATGTTGAATTGTCTATGTTTATTTCTCTTGGTCTTTGTCCTGGTGTGATAGGGTTGTCCTCTTCTGAACTTATCTGTAGACTTTCACTAAATCCCTCAAAATTTGGTATTTCAAATTGATTTTTCTGGTAAAAAGAGTAGTTCCTGTTGGTGGAGGATATTGTTTCCGGCTGAATAATTTCTGATGTCATCATTGGAGTTTCCAAATTCAGTGGGTTTCTTTCCTCTAGTAGACCCTCTTCTTCTTCATTTGATGCAATTTGGGATATTGAAGGTGGTCGAGAAGATTCATCTAAAGGTGGCCAGGCTTCAGCTTCTTGGCCACCTTTAGATGAATCTTCTCGACCACCGTGAAGCAGGGTCTTCTTCTTCTTGTTTCACTTTTATTGGAGCTTCGGAGATGAAAGCAGGGTCACACAATCACCAACTTAGACTTAGACTTACAAACGCATTTCCAAAACCCGGACGTATCGGATTCTTCGTCCATACGCTGAACAGTACCTACTCCATGGAAAACTGAAATACTGTTCAATTTTCAATCCATATTTGGTAAAAAATTACCAACGGCCAAATTGATGTATATATATTCAGCTTTTTTAGATTTATAAGTCCATCTGATGAATGTTGGTTAGAGATAGTAGGTGCAATTAACAGATTGTAACAATCGACTAGGCAAATTAACAAACAAACTACTTTATTTCCAATCATGTACACAGTACATAGACATTAGTACATTGGTTTTTCAAATTCTTAAGGTTAACATTCTTAGAGTAAGGATGATGGTGAGCTCCATGCGACGATCCTGGGATGTGTCCATGGGCGGGGAGTTGAGAGCTTACCGATAAGTGCGAGCTCACGGCGCGAAACGAGAAACAGCTCGTATTCATGGCCGGGTTTCGAACCCGCAGTCTTTATGCCCGAAGCAGAGACCTGATACCTAACACAGGCCGCAGACCACTCGACAACGGTGGCTGCAATTTTTTTTCAAGCATCAGCCTTTATTGATCAACGCCATGTTTAGGGCGTCTAATCAAACAGACCGAAGCCCATATCGTCATCGCTCTCTTCTTCTGGCTTCTCATTAGCAGCTTCCTTGGCAGCTGGAGCACCAGCATCAACAGCAGGTGCTTCACCAGCTGCAGGAGCAGCGGCAGCTGCCGCCTGGAGTGCTGCCAACTTACTTGGGCCAGCAACGATTTCCTTGAGCGTTTCTGCTTCTTTGAAGGAGTAGTCCGTGACAGCAGCGACGGCAAGGAGGTTCTTGAAGCCATTCACAACTGAGTGAGGAACTGAAGCAACTGTGAGGTACTTGATGGCCAGAGACACGGCGGTGATAGCAGCTAGACCTTCCATGAAGCTTTATACAATGTCATCATTCTTGATATCCAGAACTTTGGGAGAGAAAGCAGTGCCCTGGTCGTACACGTTCTGGATCACTAAGCCATACGTGAAGGGGGAGATGTTCAACATGTTGAGCAGAGTGGCTTCACTCAGACCGACCTTGTCTCCTTCTTTCAACAGCTGAATATCGTTCACAATTTCAATAGTACCCCTGGAAATCTTGGTGGGGATTTGGAGAGCCTGGAAGAAGTTGGTCCTCTCAGGACCGAGTCCAGTGTTCTGGGTGGGCACAGTGACGATGCAGGACGCCACCGCACAAGGGCGGGCGGGCGCTCGCTTCTTGTTCATAAGGAGCAAGTCTCGCACTTCGCATAGGTCATCGTTGGTGAACACAAGACCCACGTTGTATACGATCAGGGGCAGCAAGTTTTCCAGCCCCGGGATGTTCTCAATATGTCCCCTCATGGCCTTCCTCATCATGGTGTTCTTGCCCATGAGAAGAGTGGCCTTGCCCCTCATGGATGCACGGATCTCCTGCATTTGTGTGGAGCCAACATTGTCAGCACCAACAACAAAGCATTTGCTGAAGTTGTCAAAAAGAGTTGTAACCTTTGTGAAGTAGGATGCCTTCCACGCAGCTCTATTCCCCTTAACCATCTTGAATGTGATTAGGGGCCCGTGTAATTATCGAAATTAAGGACTCACTGCGGCAAACGTGTTTACTTAACCGTACACTTGTTTTATACATTTTTTCGCAAATGTATTGCCAAAATAAAAAAAACAAATAAAACAAATAAATTAAAACATAAAACTCATGGAATAGTAAGATATTTTTCATATTCTCTATACATAAATATTTGTAAAATTTTAATTGTTCCATTTTAAAGTTGATATGTATTCATGCGAAAAAAATTGGAGAGAGAAAGGAATTTCTATCTATACACCAACTTGTTTCAAAGATTTTCGGCAATACATTTGTGAAAAAATGTATAAAACAAGTGTACGGTTAAGTTTAGATAAATGACAAATAATATAAAAAAACAGTAGATAGGCAAAAACCATCGTAAAACTCTAAGTTTAGTAGGCGGTGCTAAGTCAATGTTTGTGAGCAAATATGTAACGTTCACCTCAGCTGGCTTTCACCGCCTTACCTAGCAGTTATTAAAAGAGTGACATGAACGCTCATAAGTCCAGGGTCTTCAATAGACGCCCAAATTACTAGATCACTTTAGAAGCCCAAATTGGAGTTACACTCAAACCTCGTTATCTATCGCAATTAAAGTCATAATTTAAGATTTGAAAAGTTTATATGTGGAAATCTCATTGAAACTTATGAAAATGTCTGGGCAGTAGTAAAAATAATGAAAAAATGCTATAAAAAGCACTACAAGTTTTGAATAATGCAAATAGACTTAGACTTAGATTTGAGGGCTAGCGTTTGGCTGGGGCCTTTGTGACAGCCTTTAATTCCCTTTAATACACACACACACATACAACAGGATGGCATCCCAGAGTTTTTTCCTGTGAGTCAGGGTCGTCTAAAGTATTTCTTCTAAGGCCACCCTGAGTCATTCCATGCAAATGAACCAGCCAAGTGAGGGCATCACTGGAAGATCCAGCTTGTCATAAACAGCCCCGCATGCTTAGCAGGTAGTCACATTAAAAAAATGACTATTCAACATCACTGTCGCTTATTCCATGCATGCACTAAAAAATCTTTCATTGCATCCACAAAAGTCATGTTACATTCCTCATCCAGCCCTACAAGATATCTCATACCAGACTCCTCTTCACCACACCTTGCATTCCACCCGTTTTCTCCACATTGCTCATGGACCACATCCATGAGGCTCTCTTGCTCCTGTTCATACTTACTACATTCCAAGACCAGATGTTCAACTGTTTCCTCTACTCCTCTGTTACACTGCAGACATAACCTTGTATTCCCCTCATTCCACCTCCATGTACGCCTATTCACACTTAATGCCTTACATCTGACGGTAAACAAGAGTTGGCTGCCAAAACTTCTATCATAAAACATTTCAAACCTTGGTACATTCTTACTGGCATACCAAATTAAAGTAGTTTTCCCATTCCATTCGTTCAGACCATCGTCTTTTGCTAGTTTTTCAATTTCTTTCTTCTACTCATTGCAATGCAAATAATGATGGCGATAATGATGAGGTTTGCGTGTACGGAGTGACTGAAGCGATCCGGTTCACAAATACCAAAGAACATCAGTTTTTGCCTATTTAAAACTGCAGAGCAAAAAACTCCTATGTATCTTTTATGTTTGCTACCAAAAAAGTATGATTGAATTATCTTGCGAGAGCTATGCGAGGATTATAAACAGATACAGAAACTATGGAGTATTAATATGTTCAGGTTTTTTGAGTGACGTTATTCAAAGTGTGATTTCAAAAAACAATGCTGACTCTAAATTGTTGGTGGATGTGTCTCCATACTCAAAACCATCCACTCTATCTAATTTTGATCTTCCTTTATCACGTGAACTGTAGTTTTTTGTTTTATCATGATTGATGTAGTTTTTCCTGTTTTATTTTTGAATGATATGCAACTTGTAGCCGCGACAATGGTTGATGTGGTGTGTATCCCTTTGGGGAACGCTTTTTTTACGTTGCCGTTGTTTTGATGGGGGTGTTTTTAGAGGGAAGGGATACGATCGGGTCGCAGCTGGCAGACTTATTATTGAACACGATCGAAAATCAGAGACCAAGATCGAGAGCCAGACAGAACGGGGAACTTGAGATCCGTAAACTGAAACCTGTCTAAATAAGGGCTAATAAGTAACTCGAAATAAATACAAAATTTAGCAAAAGAATCAATAGCACGAGACAACATTATAAGACGACTGTTGAGTAAAACACTAAGGTATCGTACCTAATTAGCTGGCAGTTAAAGAAATACAAAACGAGATATCGATAGGCAGCTTCTCCCCGAGGCCAGTGAAATTAATTAACCGTATCAAAACGGCTGGTCGATCTTTTAGTATGCGTCATAAATGATCGAACGTAGACACCTGAGTGATACGAAATTAGACAATGACTTTGATGGCTGATGCAAGTTATTATAATAATTATAATATGATTCTTGGAGTTACGTGAATCAAAGCACGACAACTTCAAACACAATTTAAATCATTTGAATGATAACGTAACCACACTGAAATGATATGTTTGCCATAAAATCTGACAAATACACATGGTATCAAAACTGCTTCAAAAAGGAAATCTTAAAGCTACAGGGGAACACCTAGGCTCAGCAAAAAGACAAATTCAAAGAATATCTAGTACGTAAGTGAAATGCAAAACTCTCTAACACACTGTCAATAGAAACTTACCCGTCAGAGAGAGACTGAAAGCATTGCTACTAACTGGGCTATAGCTGAGACCGAACTGCTGGGTACTAAGCCTCAAGGCTCGTGGTTGACTATGATCTTCTATAGGCGAGGGTTGCAATTTGAAGTTGCAACTACGATTAAATTTTTCACTTTAAAATACTAGTTTCAAATGACTTGAAATAAGTATAAAATTAACTCTAAAATATTACTAAAATACACCATTTTTTGTATCGACTCCAAGATCATTCCAAATTAATAACAATATTTCCGAGGCCCTGCAGAGTACCCCCACTAGAAGCGGAGCGACAAAGAAGCTGAGAATAAAAACTAGTCTTAAGCAAATACAATTAAATTCGAAATACTCTTATCAGTCACTACTCCTAAGAAACCAGAAGTGAGATATTCGTACGAACATGAAGACGATGGCAACCAATGAGACAGTGCTGTTGACAAAAGTTACAACTTAGCCTAACTTAGTTTAAACTTAGAGCGATCTCTAAATTACCACGCCACTCCTGACAAGACGTTAGTGCGTCAGCGTCAGCTGGCGCAGACGCAAAATTATACAAACATTGATTGGAATAGAAAATGTAAAGAAATTGTGTACACACTGAGCGAGACATGTAGTAGGGGACAATAATCATATTGTGGCCTTTAATATACTCAACTGCCGTGATATACTAAACAGATAATGCAAATCGTTGTCGCTACGGATGATCATATTATATAAGTATTCATTGCGAATAGTAGCCAATACAACCAACGAGCGACTTGAAATGCAGTAAGTAACTTTCTGACATAAAAAATGCATCGTTTGTAGATTAGGCAATTTCTTAAGAGAAGGCAATAAACGTACGTCGAGAAACGAAGGGCTTTGTTCAAGAGCAGAGTCAACTGCGTAACATGAGCTGTATGAGAGTAAGTGAAAAGCAAATGCTTTGAACAAAGAAATACAGAGTGAGTTGAATAGTAGGCAAGAGCTTGTTTCTTGCGATGCTGAAAGACCCAGTTTCAATTCCCATAGCCACCTTGGTTTGTTGGTGCCTGCCCATCAGCGGACAAGAAAGAAGTCTAGTATATTGCACCACTGGATGCCTATATTAAAACTAGACCTTCATCAAGCCCATTGAAGCTCCCCTAGGAGCCTCTACTTCAAGTTGCAGCACAGAGGACGTATATTGTCGCTTGAAGCATCATCACTATTCTTAAGATAGCATTAAGAATTAGGAATCCAATACATGTACCTGCACTATATACTTGATTGAAAATCTTTTTTTTAATGATAATTATTTGTACTTACTTTCATCTTGCTTGAGGTCTATCCCTTCTAAAACATTTATCGTATCCTTTGGCTAAGATCATTGAATACTAAGGTATTATAGAAAAGTTCTCTGTGACTCTACAGAATGCACACTTTATTTTGACTGTTAGTTAACAGAATGTTTAGGCTTTCTCTGTTATATGAATTACGATATGAAGCCCATCACTAAGAAATTGGGCTTAAAAGCATAAGAAAGTTAGTACATTTTTGCCTTTTCTTTGAGGCTCTACAATGAAAGTTTTATGCGAAAAATATTGCACACTATTCACTATTACACTTTGGTAGAATCTCGTCTCCACACCTGTGACTTATGTCTCTTGATTCATCTAAAATAGCGGAATATCCGTTCTTAATTATGTGCCTTTTGTTTGCATTATCCTCTGATTTTCAAATGTATTCAAGTGAAATAACATACTACATTAAGAAGTTAGAAAAAATGCATATATTCCTGTGTAGTCTCTCCCCTTTTTGAACTTTTTTTCACTCGAATGTGTGTTCTGCAGCAGTGCTAATAAATGAACAGAAAAATCAACAATAAAACCATCTTGGTAACTTAATTTTCTGAGTGTAGACAGATTATAGAGCAGGAGTGGGAAACGATTCTGCTTCTATTTTCCAGGTAAACCCTGCAAATGAAGATAGTCCTATCCATATTTTTTTAGTTTACGGTGTTTAAGAAAATACTACTAGCTATTTTTAGGGTATGGGAACTTCTTGATTTAGTTTATTTTACAAATGCTATATTATTATTGAGATAAAAATGCTAAGTATAATAAATCGTAAAATACACACTGGTGCTTTTCGTCTTCTGAGACCGCGAAACCATTACAAATAGCACAGAAAATGGTCATAAATTGTAGGTTTTGAACAAAAAGTGAATATCATATTGCGTTGCAAGCGGGTATATATACTTATGCATCTTATCGCCTAAATGGTCTCAAAGAAAGGCAAAATACTAAAGAAATTAGATAACTTTTTAACCAGAAATCTTCTAAAACCTATGCTTTTCCCTTTAAATTTTGGTATCGATTGGCCATCTCTCCCAAAAGATACTTCATTTTGATACCTGATTGAATCGAGTATATTTTAGTAACATTCTAAGAAATAATTAACAATCGCAAGAATGAATTAACAAATTAACAAGTAAAATATTTTAATTGTACTTTTTGTTGTGGCTTAACTCCGGGTTTATTCTACATTTTCTCTGAGGCTGCACATTTCTTGCTTCAAATACGCTTTAATCCTTCTGAGCTGAAGTTTCTAGGAAACATGTACATGAAGTCTGATCTTCTTCGAATGAGCTTGTTCGAATACTCAATCTGGTATATTTTCTTCAGTACATGTTAGCGTCGTACGTACCTGCTGGAATAGATTATTCTCAAGGAAGGTTCCTAATATGGACAATATATATGGTGAAGAACATTTTATAATTTAAAATAGTTTCATTCATCTACCTGTATGACGTATGATACTTGAGTAATACTGCTACAGTAGCGGGTGTTAGCGCATTGTATTAGATCTGGGAAAGCTATGTGGGCAATATCTGGAGGGTATGGAGAACGGCATATCACGTCCTATTGTGAAGTAGCGTCCTCACCTGAATGCAGGCTTGCGAACACAAACTTGTTAGTTTGGTCCCGTTGTCCATGTTGAATGGAGGAGAGCATTTGCTGGGTAACAGGTAGGAGTCGCTTAACCCTGGAACGACAGATAATAACAATCAGCATCGGAGACCAGGTGAGCCTATTATGCCCAGTCACTTTTCAATTATTTTTCTTTCAAACTACGCAACAGTAAAGTCATAGATATCAGTTTTATTGATGTTATCATTAAGTGAGGTCCATGAATACAATATTCGACGGGCTTGTTAATTTTGACACTGGGCCTCTCAGGCCCACTTCGTTGCTCCAGGATTCTAGAGTAAGGCTGTTAAATAGTTATGCAGTAGCTTTTTGCTTTACATATATGTATTTGTATTTCATTATATAACGTCACTATTATTATTAAATTTTCCCACACGCTCCAACGGATCGATGTATTACATCATTAAAAATTTTGTTTAGTATATGAAATATAAAATAAACAGAGAATGATGATCTAAAATAATAGAGTTGGTAACATGGAAAATATTGCACTGAGTTTACGTAAAAAATAAAAAAGTTAAATACATTGTAAAGAAGCTTTTCTTTTGTTTTAAATTGTAGTTTAGGTTTCACATTGTGAATGGTCAGTTCATGGATAAATTCTAAAAAAATATAAACACGGAATATATTGCACAATTTTCCCACCATTATTAGGGTCTGCGCAATTTTACTTCGCTTAGAGCAGTCATAGGTGTAAATTTCACATGTGCTTCTGGTATCGGTCAATAATTTTAAATTGAAGATTAGGAAAATCAAAATTTGTTCTAGTGGAAAATCATGTTCATATTAGGGTATAATGTGTGTGGTGGTCGTTGTTACCAATAGGATATATATGAGGGAGAGTTTGGCACAGGGTGTGCTTAAGTATAGGGGTGGAACGGAAAGGGATACTAGAATAGAAATGAGTGCATTGCACACATGTTTTAAGTGGTAGAGGTCTATTCATGGGGTTGGTTTGTACGTGGGATATTATGCAGGGTAGACGTGGGAGGCTTATAGTTGAACAAATCAGTGACCTGACTGCCGGACTGG
The DNA here is from genome assembly GCA_006783055.1 of Trinorchestia longiramus. Lineage (NCBI taxonomy): Eukaryota > Metazoa > Arthropoda > Malacostraca > Amphipoda > Talitridae > Trinorchestia > Trinorchestia longiramus. The sequence goes on along the minus strand of VCRD01002930.1, from coordinate 20,966 downwards.
CACTTGCATATCAGGGCTGCCAGATTGGCCTTTTTCGGCCAGGTCGGTACCAATAGGAAAGATTTGAGAGAGTTTGGCACAGGGTGTACCTAAGTAAAGGGGTGAAACGAAGGGGATACTAGGAGGGGAATAGAAATGAGCGCTCTGCGCACATGTGTAGAGTGGTGAGGGTCTTTCGTCGGGGTTTGTTCTTGTAGGTTTTCGGCCAGAAGTCAATTCTGGACTTTTTAGAAGCACCTGGTTCTGAGATTTGGCGTTTGGCCACTTTGTTATTTTTGGCCAATTTTTGGCTTTTTTCCTAATTGATTGACAATATTTTCCGTCATACGACATATTTATTTTCATATTAGTTTATTGACATCCAATAAGATAACGCTTTAATTTGAAAATAATTAGTTTTGAATAATATAAAAGAAGAAACTGACATGACATATGTTTGAGACTGAAATGATACAAGATAAATTCCTGCTTCGTTTGCTTTCTGTCACATAATTATCCTTTTCCATTCCGGCAAAAATATTTATGAATGTTCCCGGTGCCTTCAATAGAATACTTATCTTTTTATTACAAATTGTGCGATGCTATATGTGCGCCAAATAATCTCCCATTCCTCAGTCTAAATAATATTTTCACCCAAACCAATAGATGAAAATTATGAGAATGATCAATCATTTGATAGCTGCAGGCAATATTGCTTCTAATGAACGGCCAAATAGGAAAATCAATTGAATTATCTAGAGATAAGAAACTATCTTCGAGAATAGAATTTCAAGATAAAGTTACGAGCTGGATCTGCATGTATGACAATGGATATTTCAACTAAATAATTATCTACCTATGCAATACAATGTCCCACACCTCCGAGACGTCGAGAAAATGTTTACGCTTGAAATTGCAGTTAAAAATGAACCAAGAAACAGAATGCATTTTGATTTTTAGATACTATAATAAAAATATAAGTTCATCTAATTAAGAACTGGATGTGCTGCAAACTTTTTACAATAACAGTTACAGTGCAAAAATATTTTAAAACCTGCGTACTCTGCGGCAATAAACGAAGCATCAGCGACGTCGAAATCAAATCATTCCTTTCCACTTCGGTAGAAGAACCATATGAAGAAAAAGGTGAATATTTTGTTTTATGTTCCAGTAGATTGAGTAGGCATTTTTCTTTTCGTTTCTTAAAGTAACATCATTTTCAACATATTTTGGTAAAATATGTAGAAAATGTGAATTTGGCCATATTTTAGTCCAAATTTGGCCACAAATACTACTCCGGATCTGGCAACCCTGCTTGTAGCTAATAGCTATTGCAGACTGCAGTGCCAGCTTGGCTCTTGTCGAATGTGGTTAAAAAGAGCATACGTCGTCTCTACGTTCTCTGGATGGCCTCTCCCTCAAACCTTTCCAGTCGCCAAAGAAACGTGCCCGTCGGTGCTAACAACAAATTTCCTGACGGAATTTCGCTGCCGAACTCGATCTGTTGTACAGCTATTTAGCGTTCACCGTATTCTGAGCGTCCATATCTTTAGCTCATATCAATTGTTTCAGAAAGTTCATTTACAGTGCCACTTTTTCATCGCTAGTGCATCGGAACTTTAACTGTGACCGCAGAAATTTCCTGCTGGGGAAGTAGAACTTGGTGACTTTGCCGAAACATCAATCGCTTCATTCATGGTATGATGTTACGAGTCAATGCAGGCATGCTGTACTCTTCATTACAATTTTTTACAACGCATGATAAACATTCTCTGTTGGAAAAGTCTCAGACGTAAAGTAGCTTTTCCAGAACTTTGAATTTTTTTTAACTTTGGTCACTGAGACATTATTTACTAGACAACTGCAGCGTGTGCACCACGCCCATACAACTGGAGCTCCTATCTGTCATCACTGGTCTCAATCTGTCCCCTACGGTATTTAACTTTATTTCACTACTGCTAACTAGCAATTAATCAGAATTAACCATTTCGCTTACTTATAAGTATTAATAAGCGACGTATTAACTTCAAGCAAACAGTGACATCGAGTGTCATAAGGAAATACCGCACGGAAGTTACTCGGGTCGTGAAACTGTTGAAGCTCTCTAACTGCAACCCACCAGCCAGGTTAAATTCAGGACAAATCAAGCGTTTAAACAAACTGTCGGCATCCCCCACCTAACTGTATTGAGGTAATGTAACTATTTCCGTCTCATGGATCGTCAAAGATGATTTTCTTAACGGGATCTCATTATTTGTCTTCAAGATACAAACTAGAGCAGCGTTACTCAACCGGGAGCATATAAACATCATAGGTTCAGAAACGATGAACTAGAGCTTTAGGATTAGAATTCACTTGAAACATTTATATATTAATACGATAGTAACTATGAATCTATGTGTGTTACGCCCTTCATCGATAAATTGCGGTATCTATGCTACACCTCGATCATAAACCTCCACTCTTAAAGATTACAGGGAATTTGTTAATTAGGGCCTACCTTGTCTTGCTCATTTAACACGTTGCCTCCGATTGCCTGATTTGTGTAAAACTTCACTTTGTACGCATAGTCACTAGAAGGATCTGAAAAAATTACAGAACCTAACCTACGTGGTACACATACGTATCACTTCGGAGTCAACGTGTTAAAATATGCACGTACTTTTGAGTGTTACAATCATGATGGTGCCTTAATAATTTAGAATTACCAGTTTACAGTTATTCCATTATATAATAATACAGTTTGTTGCTTGCCCGCTTACTTGGTCCGTCTTTCTCTCACTCTCTTAAGAAATTAGATAGGAGAAAATTCGGTGGGGATACATGTATTGTAAACATTGTATTGTGGATACCAAAGGCACATCCTTCATTTTGGAAACTCCTTCGCAAAGCCCGCGTCCACTGGCAAATCAAACGAAAAATTTCAGGAGAAAACACGTGACTTTTTGCGTGTAGGTCTGCTAGTAAATAAGGAGTATATTTGTTTTTAATACTACGTACGAGTGTCAGGGGGCAAATTTGTTGAAAACAAACGCGCGAGTCTTGATTTAATTAATGCTGAATTTTGGTCGTGTATATGATGATGTTACTATTTCCTGAGACATTCGTATTACTAACGTGTCCTGACTACGTAAGTTATAAAGATTGTTATTAAATTTTGATTCAGACACCGAAGAGTTAACTCTATAAAAAATCAGACTTGGATAGTGTAACTCGTTTAAACGGGTCTTGATGTTTATAGTAGTCCTTGATATATATATA
>VCRD01002929.1:55701-66420 GCA_006783055.1 Trinorchestia longiramus | reverse complement strand
GATGCTAGCAGTGCCTCCGTGTATTGTTCAGTGTTTGATGCTAGCTGTGCCTCCGTGTATTGTTCAGTGCTTGATGAAAACAGCGTCTTCGTGTTTGTTCAGTGCTTGATGAAAACAGCACCTTCGTGTATTGTTCAGTGCTTGATGAAAACAGCACCTTCGTGTATTGTTCAGTGCTTGATGAAAACAGCACCTTCGTGTATTGTTCAGTGCTTGATGAAAACAGCACCTTCGTGTATTGTTCAGTGCTTGATGAAAACAGCGCCTTCGTGTATTGTTTGATGTAAGCAGTGCGTTCGTCGTTATTGTACTTGAAACAAGCAGTGTCTTTTCTTCTTTTACTTGATGTTAGCTGTTTAGTGTGTCCTTCGGGAGTAAGAAATACTTCTTCTGTTTCAAGTGCAGGACACATTTTTTCTTCTGCCCTAGATTTTACAAAACCATCTGTTGTTCAGTATGACCGTGAATGCTGGTGAGGTTCACGCAGACAACCATTACCGTACAAATTCAGATTTGCAGCATAATAACCGCTTATATTGTAAATGGTTTTCACTAAATTGTCGACCTCATTGTTCACTTCACGGTTTCCAAATCCAGTTCCGGTAGTGACGAACACTTTTTCCCACCATTACCGCGATGTATCAACCAGGAATAGAACTCAATGATAATAAATATGAAAATAGAAAGTATGTTAGGCTATTTCATATTAGTGACATCAACTAAATTTTTTCATAATCGTGTTGGCATTTACGAAATGAATTATGCAAAAGAACTGTGAATTTTGTTTCCTTTCGAGGCTCATTTTTTCATCTGGAACAATTTGGGCTTTTCAAAAAATGAATCCAAGCGACAAATTTAGAGGACATGCAATTCTCATAAGTGCATTAAATGATACTGCAAGCTGTTGCCACCTAGTAGAACAGAGTGTGCTGCTCTTAACAGAGTGTGCTCCTCTTAACAGAGTGTGCTCTTCTTAACAGAGTGTGCTGCTCTTAACAGAGTGTACTGTCCTCAACAGAGTGTGCTGCTCTTAACAGAGTGTGTTGCTCTTAACAGAGTGTACTGTCCTCAACAGAGTGTGCTGCTCTCAACAGAGTGTGCTGCTCTTAACAGAGTGTGCTGCTCTCAACAGAGTGTGCTGCTCTTAACAGAGTGTGCTGCTCTGAACAGAGTGTGCTGCTCTGAACAGAATGCAAAAAAAAACGGAAGGCAGCCTTGCTCGCTGGTCTTCTTGCTACTGCCGTGGCACAGTTAAGAATTTATTCGAGTGAGGCGTAACGCGTGAAATTAAGCCCGGAGGCGCACACTCGGGCCTCGCGTTTTTGCTTTGCATTGAGTCTCCGAAGTAAAACTGACTTCTGTAATCAGAAAAAGAAATTACTCAAGATTAATATTTTAAGTTTTTTAAATGTTATATAACCTGAATTTTAACTCATGACAACTCTGAGGGTCACATAGCAGAACATCTGCATGTGGATTCAGTACTTGGCTGACTTATACCGCGAATGTGATATAACTAGAATACTCTTCAAATGCATGCCAAATAACATTACATGTGAACACATTGGTTTGTTTCCTTGAATCTGTTTCGAAAGGTATATGCAAACGTTTTTTCTGAATCTATGTTTTATTTTCAAAGACTTAATTTCTTGAAAGAAAAAACCTTTGGAAAATGTACTTATTACAATACACGACAAGCCCTCGTGTTATCAAAGTTGGACGGCTACCACACAAACCAGGTGAACGGTGACTGTTCTGAACAAGGTACCATAATAATTTACACAGTAGCAGTTTAAGAAAAACAAGCATAATAATTTAAGAATGCAATACTTGGCTCTTAGGCGAAGTTTTTCATCTGATATGTTCAGCGTATAGCCAGACAAAAAAATAAAGAGACATGAGAGGTTACCAAAAGAATCAAAATACAAGCTAATCACGAAGTATAAACCTCTGGTCTGTGAGAAAGAAAAAATTCTCAGTTGCCTGTAGGTACTGCTTTGAATTTTACTGCAATATTGCCAGCCAAGAAACAATCCTTAGAACACAGGCTAAAGAGGATTTTCAGTGCTTGTCACTGAATAAACCGAATATATTGTACATAGAATGTTAAGTAAGTACATGAATTCACGAAAATACCATAGATTTGGTAAATTCCAACAATCGGTTAGTAACTAGCACACAAATGCATCGAATGTTAATTTTTCGAGTATTGAGAGACACACGTAGGAGACAGTTAGGTAGCATGGATTGTTGTTATATTTATGTATCGCTGCAAACTGTTCCGTATGTTTTATGTAGAGTTACTTTGCCGCAGTGTTTCTCAGGGACAAATATTTCACGTTGTGATTTGTAGGAAATTCCACGATTCCAAAATGCAGCCCCTTTTTATTGGTGTTCTTTTCTTCATCTTACAGAGAAAAATTTTCGGTAATTCCGACGTTTTTAAATTACCTTAAACAACGAATTGCTGATGAGAAAGTGATAAATTTTTTGCAATCACTCACCAAAAACAGAGCTCACGATTGAAGAACACAAAGTGTCCCCGTAGAAGAAACAGCCTAACAATGAGGAGCGAGAGCAGTAGTAGCAGCTGCAGCAGCTGTAACGGCACCCCAACTACTTATGGACACTCAGTCGAGCTTTCAGAGGCTATTGCATTACGGAGAGGGAGCAGGGAGTTGGAGGTAGGAAGTGGGACCTGGGAGTTTATGGAAGGGAGGTGAAACAGTGAGTTGATAACGGAATATGAGAACAGGGGGTTATGAGACAGGAGGCAGAAATCAGATAGACAGAAAAAGGTTTACGGAGCTTGAGGATGGAAAGAAAAGTAAACATGGTTTGATAAGCTGGAGAGGAGGGCATGGAGTTGTGGAATTTAAGAGAAAGCTGGAAAGTGTAGTAGTACCAATCAGGGAGTAGGAAATAAACTAACGGTAGTTGGAAGAAGAAAGAGGGAGCACGTCATTGGAGCCAAAAGAGATTGGGAGAAGAGAATGAACTAACAGGTCAGTGGGAGTTGAATTAAAGCAGTGTGGTCACGCAAGCAGAAGGAACCAAGGACTTAAGTTAATTAAAATTATAAATCTCTGCGCAATGAACAAGAATAAATGTTACTTAAAATTATGACAAGATGATGAATGAAGAAAGGAGAAAAGATGAGCTAAAACACTTAATCTACACCTAATTTTAAAATAAAATAAATTAATTAATTAACTGAAGGAAAGTAAAAATGGCTTGAAAAAGGAGACAGATGGATGTTGAATGATGACAAAGGGAACAACATTACGGAAGAAATTTAGAAAACATAGCGAGGAGTTAACTTGAACTTGTGCGGTGATGTGGAATTAAAACCTTTGAATAGCTGCTCATGTGTATTGGAAAGAAAATGTACTTTATTTGGCTTGCATGTTTGGATGCAACAAAATCGAAGGGTTCTGTGTCCTGCAAAAAAAATACTCCTTAAAACTTGACCCTCGTATACGGATGGTTGTTCATTGAACTTCCACTCCCGTTACATCGTTGAAATTTGAAGTTTTCTTATGATTCTTCTTAGCTGCTCCATAAATTAAATTCAAGTAAATATTGCAGATATGATTTGATTTCCTCATTTACTGGGAGTATATATGATACATGCCGCGATGGTAAAAATATTTTCCATACTTTAACCTGAGAGTATGCCACTGATAGCCGTCGCATGTATTACCATGCATCGTAGATTATTAAAACAAACTCAAGAAGAAACTCAAACAAAGGAGTTCGTAATGACGAACAATAGCACAGCATTGTGTGTCCTGGACGTAGGCCGTTCGTCTGGACGTAGTGTACGTGTACTCTTGATGCGCTCCGTCTGACACCATGAGAATTAAAACACCATGTATGACTGGTGTTCGAATTCATTTTATAGTATAACTGAACATTAATCCATGAAATACCAAAAACAATTAAAATTATCAGAACATCTATCAATATTTGATTGCAGCAGGTTACCAAATCTTGTCGGTATATTTTAACTGTATGAATATATATGTTGGAGCTTTCCACCGAAATTGTAACTTTATTTTCCATGAATGCTGCAACTGAGCTTCAGCCACTGTCTGGTATCATAATGAAGGAATCCTACAAAGCAGAGCGGCAAGAAAATTGCAGCGGCGTCTGGTGAAGGTGAGGCCGGAGTTAATTACACCCGCTGAACTGCTTGCCGGGCTGATGAGGAGATATTGCCTGTACAAATCCCTTCATATCTGCCCTTCTTGAGCTCTTAATATCTGCCTCCATTAGTCCAGGTCTTAGCGAGCTATTGTTACTTGCCTTCGCTAAAAATCTCCTCAAATCCCCCGCACCGTCGAATATTAGGAAATAAAAGGCACAACTTGCAAAGACTTGACTCATGAAAGCCTTTCATGACGTCGGTTATGTTACAGTTGTAATGAATCTCTACCAAGTTCATAAGTTCATTATTAGTCCTCATTAAAAATTAAACTCCCGTCGTAAATTTTCCTTTAGATTCCTAGTATTGTTTCTTGAGCTAATGTTTCCTTAGAAAATTGAAAGTGAAACGGGATCACTAATGAGAGTTACGCTCTTCCGTACAAGCAATTAACCATAATTTTGCCTAGCATGAATTTAAATAAATAAGTGAACCATAGTAGTGAAGAACAGCGGAGATGCATTTCCTCGTAAGGATTTGTGTGATCCTGCATTGGACACTGGAATGCAGAGCTTCTCAGCATTTCAAGGCTTGTTGAGATTTGGCTTCAATCCTTCTCTTTGTGCAGCAACATTCGCCGTCATCATCTCGAATCCCTTACTCTCCACTCCAATAAGTACACAGAGTATGAATACTCAGACTGCATCAGTCGAGCTCAGCCAAAACTAGCTTTAATATATTGATTTCTGTAGGGAATCAAGGTTAGTAATTTAGTGAATCAATATTAGGATTTTGCTGAAACTTCTATAAGTTCCATGCATCAAATCGCAAAAAGATATTCTATACAAAACGGTATTGCTTGTACTCTGTGATTTTTAATGGAAATACATCAGTCTGAACACAATGCTTCAAAAAAGTTTTTTATAGTAATGGGTCAGTCATTCACGTTATTTGTACTAACTGAGTGGAAAATGACCAATACACTTCAGTCAATCACTCGCGAAGTGGAATGTTACGGCTATAGTTAAGTGAAATTAATTATCATAATTAAGACCGCTTAATTTATTACTGTCTGTTCTCAAATTAGTAAATGAAAAAGTAAAATTTTTAGATCAACACTTAACATTATGCGTCGATTAGTTGAAGCAGCACATCAACAATGCACAGTAAATAACAATCATTTAGGTGGTAGTTTTAGCTACGAGGTAAATAATAACTCCCTCTCTCGTCCAGTGACTTCTCCTCAATCAACGTGATAGTTTACCAACTAATTCATCATTACTGTACCTTTTTAATTTAAAAGTAACACCATTACTTTTGAAGAAGAAAACTTTGTAACGCTGTACACTCTTATCTCCTTAAAGTAGTGGAGCTTTTGCCAGGACTTTCCGATTGGCTATGGCCGTGTGTGCAGTGATAGTGAAGTGTTTTTCTGTGTTTCTACGTGCACAAGTCCAGCAAGTTGCCATGCTTTGTCGCTACTGCAGCTGCTTGCAGGCTCACGGCCCCTCATTCGCATCGAAAAGACCATCAAATAAGAGCAGGATGCTCGTATTCCGCTCTTGACCGACGATTTCAGCAGTTTTAATGATGTGGGCGCTGCCAAGAATAACCAAGAGCATAAAATAAGCAACTGGGGCTGTTCTACTATGTCGGCCTGGGTGGTTTGCAGCGAAGGTAATTCTCGAACACACAGTCTTTTAATTACCAAGTTCTATTAGTTGTAGGAGTTTATCTCAAGAATTTCTCCGGAAGTGTGTGATAATGCGTTAAATGAATGAATTCCCTGAAATTTATTTTATATCAGGCAAAACACAAATGCTCACTGATTACTATAAATGATTTGCGCGTCTATTTCATACAAATAAAAACATATTTCAAATTCAGTTTTTCTCAGTAAAATTCACCTATTTACTTAAAAAGTCCAATATGAACAAAGACTCCTGACGAATGATTACTTTGAGTTGACGAGTAGTTGACGCAGACACGCAAACCGAGTCGAACGTCATATATGAACAAAGTGTTCAATAATTATCATGACTGTCAAATGTAAAATGATTATTTACATTAGCATTTCATTTTATTGATTTTTTGTGCATTAGCGAAAACATTTATTTGGGAAGACATATTATAATATTTATTACAATGATTAACATTTAGACAAAATAATGGCTATTTTAGAGTTGCATCATTAGGAAAACTCTCCATCAGATATAACTAGAACCATCAAAGTTATCAGAATGTTTGTCTGAAGAAGGTTGAAGCGGTTCAAAAAGATTGTACAAATAAAGAATAGGCTTTGACTGGGCCATCCTCGAACTGCTAGAATCTGAAAACTAGTAAAATCCACGAGAAGGTCTCGGAAGAAACCAATAAAGATCTCTAAAAAATCTGGCAACAGAAAGAAAAGTATCTGCCGAAACCATATCCACTATTCACCACAAACACTTGAGTACCTCTCCTAATAAACAACAGAAGAAACATCTGTTATCTGTGAAAAGTGTGGACACACGTCGCAAGAGCTAAAATATTTCTTTCTCGTATGAATGGCTTCCTTCATCGCTAGACCAGAATCCTCTCGATCAAGGCATCTGGTCGATACTGGAGAGTATGGTTTCAGCGACGTATCATCAACATTTAGAAGTACTGTATTGAAAACTCAAAAATGCAAAGGTCCAAAATCCCTCAAAAAATTATCTGTGACTCGTGCAGGTCATTCGCAAAGCCTGTCCAGTTTGTTATCAACGCAGACGGAGGCCTCATTGAAAAAAATGTGTTAATTTCATTACATTATATTGATGTAGTTTATTACTATTTATTTTTTGATGCCTTTGCACATATTTGTTTCTTTAATCTAAAACGGCTTCTAAAAGTTGTAACGTTGAACACCTTGTATATTGAGAACTCTTAATCGTCAATGCATTGTACATACATACAAAGCAAATCGCCAGATGATCTGGGTCAACCAGATTTGTGGCTTATTATAAGGATACGATACCTGATAGCTGGCCAAATCATGGCGACATGGATATTTTCCACACGTAGTAAAACATCTGAAAATGAGCTTCAAAAAGTTGGCTACGTTTCTGCAATCGCAAAGATTAATCATATCATAAATAATTGTTAGCTCTGATATCTAAATGATGTGTTTTAGGAATTTGACACGTATCTAGTATTTTAGAATATGGTTTAGCAGTTTATATTGAAGGAGATTTTAGTTGTATTATTCTGTAGAGTACCCAATAGACAAAACCTACCCAGGCTGCATAACACATCCCGGTTTGATAGCTTAAAAAAATCTGATTTTAGAAAAAACTGTACCCTGTGAATAGATAAAAAATTCCAGAAGTTGTGTACATGACATCAGAGAATGCATAAAATTATTTTGAAGATTTGTAATGCAGACAGTAATCATTGTCTAAAGCCTTCTAGTCTCTTTAAAATATCGACTGCCCTCTTAAGCATCTGCTTTCGCTATCCTGCTTGCTAGGAAGATCATTGTGTGCTTTCGGGAGCCGCAGAGGTGCGTAATTAGAGCTGCTGTAGACCAACAGACATGAAGCTGACGCAATGACGTGTGCAGCTTTAGATTCTTCCTCGTTTTTATGAATGTGTTCACGTGAATGCCCGACAAATAAAATTAATGATCTATGGTCATGGGAAATTACTTTTAATATGCAAAAAATGAAAGTAGTTGTGTCTGAAAAGAAAATGATTTTTCTATTATGTACATGTTGAAATCTAAATTCAACATCACATTTTCTTAGTGTTTTAGAATGTATAGAAATGAACCAGGTTGAACAGTATGAGAGAAGACATTTCAGGAATGTGAAAATTTCAAAATTTTCTAGAAGATTTCGTCTCTTAAATTTCGGCGTGAAATCTATTCATACAATCAAATTACGTTTTGATCACCAGTAGTGTCATACATTCAATAAAGAAATTAAATGTTTCCGTTTTTTTAGTGTTTTGTTGTTGCACGTTCAGTCCACACCTAAATTATTTTTGACGCTTACTGACATACAATACTAGCTAAGAAAAATTCGTAACATTTCTATTTCACGTCAATTAATTCGGAGATTTCATAAACATCAGTTGAGCTGTGCAATTATTAACCACACGTTACATGTTGGAGTGCCTGAGAGGACATATTAATTCATCATTATGGTTGCAGTACGTGGATTTAGAGACTCCTCTGATTTTCAGTCATGAGTTCATGATGTGATTGAATATTTTTCCGAAGCTTGAGCACAAAATAATAAAATTTCGTCTTGGTCAATTTCATCGTTAATAACTTTCCATTCGCTGAAAATTGTACAAGCATTACATTCGTCAGAAGGGTCAACCGAATATCAAGCATTATAACTCTCAGGGTCACGTAGCAGAACATCTGCATGTGGATCCAATACTTGGCGGACAACAGAAGTTAAATAATTAAAAAAATCATGTCATGTGTATGAAGACTACCCAACGAATATCGCATATGGTTTGTTCAAAATTCTAACACGCAAGACACTGAGTCATCATGGAAATCCGATGATTTGATCAGCAAAATGGTTTGTTGCATTCAGATGAGATCTCATCACAGACACAGGGCACCTTTTTTTAAAGACTTAACCCGACTGATTTCCCAGTGTCCTGGTAAATGAGGTCAATTACGGGTATCTAAAACTAAATGATTCTCAAGACTTTTATTATGATGTTGAGGTCTGAAAAGACAGAGGCAATTACCATTGAAAAAAGCATTTGTAAGTTTGGACAGCTTGAGAAAATTCGAATTGGGCACTTTGAGAAACGTTTATGCCAAAAGAATTCAAACAATATCTTACACATAACGCTTTGATTAAAAAGAAAGAATGAAGCCATGACAAGAGAGGTGACCAATATTCTACCTTCATTTACTAATATTAATTTTATTTCCGAATACAATCAACTAGGTTCATTAAAAACAATTTCTACACTTGAACTGCAATAATTATTTTGCTGTGATATTATGAAAAAATAGTCCGCCTCGTTAGGAATTAAAGAATCATTGTTTTTAGTAACTCATTCGTTGAACAGTATCACTGAAAATTTTCTCGGCTTGCAGCTCAGCTTGTGAACTTGTATTTTGATATTCCGGTGTGAAGTAGAGAATTACTCAATTACTCTTAGCACTAATTTGTGCTAAGAATTGAATATTTTGCTTTGTTTTGCAGACACGAGTGAGAAAACTGTTATCGGGGAAGAGTTGTTATCGAAGCAGTTATTGTAGAAACATTATTACAGCAGCAGTTTGCACCGAAACATTTATTTATATGTATGCAGCAGCAGATAGAAGTGAAACACTTACTATGGCTGCAGGTATTTCAGCAGTACTTGTTATAGTACCACCTATTTAGGTGGGATGAATCGTTAAAGCAGTTTAACAACAATTGTGCAGCAAAAAAAACCAGATGTCTTTGTGAAAACTGTTATTCAAGAAACAGTATTTATAAAAACAGTTGTAACAAAACAGTTATTATTGCAGAAAATTTTACACGCGGATCTATAATAGAAACACTCTTCATAGAAGCTGCTAGTATAAAAGTAGCAATTATGAAAACAATAATTACAGAATCAGTTAAGAGCGCGTGTACGGTGTGGTAGCTGCGCCAGCGACCCGAGGTAATTAGGGAAGCAGAACGGGCGCTGCCTGATCGCCCTGGCGTGAAATGGGCGCCAGTGCGTGAAAGGTACATGCCTAAAATAATGATGCACCCCGTATAACAGAGGCAGGACATCACGCTGCTGCAAAACTGAAAACTAACAATTCGACTGCGTAGCGTGCTTGCCCACTAAAATGCTGCTTGCTGTTTGTATATTTACTGAAAGTAAGTTAGAGGGCGATGATATTATGTTGAATAAAATCCTTAATACCTATTTAAGTAGGATGCGGTTGTGCTTTGCTCTGGATGTTATTTCAGAGTATTGAGAGAAACATTGACTTTCTAAATTACTACTGCACCAGATAGTTCATAGCTACCCATTATTAAAGGATTTAATAAGAATAATGCAGAAAAGTGGTGTAAAATAGTGTCAATATGTAAAAAACCACGTTAAAGTGAAGTTAATAATTTCAGTGTCAAGTTAATATTTGCTAAAAAATTTATACTTAATCTTTAATCATAACTGAGAACCCTATCCATACCTGATGTTGCTTATAACAACGCTGCCTGCTGATCCTTCTCTCTTTGGTGTACGTATTCATGCAGTGAAGTGCGATGTCCCTCTTAAATTAAAAGATTCTAAAGTAATCGCAACAGCATCTAGTATCTTAGATCTACATATTTAAAAATCTTTATTAAATTTAAGAGATTAATTTGTTTTAAATATTACTCAATGTCCTCACCCCCAGCTATTAGTTTAAACGTATTTTTTCATTATTAAGTTTTTTATTTACCGAAAATATTATCCTGTTTAGTTTATAGTTTACTTCTTATGTATTTTATCTTTCCTGGTTTTGAAAATGATCTCGAAGGTCACAACATTAGAATATATACATATATATGAGTGTGTATATATATATATATATATATATATATATATATATA
>VCRD01002929.1:24454-53697 GCA_006783055.1 Trinorchestia longiramus | reverse complement strand
AGCTGACTGCAGATAAAAACACTTGTGATGAGAGAGTTCACTGCAAATTTGAGAGTTGAACTTTTACTTAATCGTGTTTGCCTGACGTTCAGACATACGATGTGCGAATGCTTTTGAACAGAGCTGAGAGCACGACTTTTTGGCTCGTGTCAATGAATAGTCTCACGAACGATCAGTACAGATCTTCAGCCATTGATGAACCAAGGATTTTTGATGGGAAGGAAATATTTCTCTTTTCGGTAAGGTCATTAATGGTTTGCTTTTAGGGGTTAGGTTTGAACTTCAAAAAATATTTAGAAGCTGCTGGTACGAAAGTGCTGGTTTTCAATCAGAAAAGTACCCGGTCCCGGAGAGAACTATTCACAGATGCTGAGTGAAACGCTACATGTGTGCATCATATTTTTCATGTTTGTTATTGTCTGTAACTTGCCAAAACATTTTTCAAGTATTGATCCTTCGTTTATGTTTTTCACAAGATAAATCTTCAGGGTATCTTCGAGTATGGAGGAAGAAGCGTTTAAATGTCATCCAAATAATATTTCAATGGTAAAGTTTAGGCAAGGTTGTGCAATGGTGTAAGACTGCTTTTCATTTTCAGACACAGGCGGACATCATAAACCAATATACAGACAAGTTGGGTGCTGCAGTAACAACTATGACTGTATTTTCCATGTATTCCATTGGCACATGGGTGATACATCATGCTTTGTTTACGTTTGTAATGCACTTGTATTATCTTTAATCAACAGCTGATATTCAAATACCTGTGTTGTTTATCTTTTCATACATTTTTTACTTCTGCTTAAAAATTTGAGTTCATGCTACATATCATGTTAATACTGGAAGAGTTATTTCTGAACTCGCTCATCTAACGCTGGAATAAGACTGTAATATGTACATCAGATCCCGTGTAAGTTATATGTGTCCACAATTTACATTTGCGAGTCTAATTAGATGCAGGATGGACTGTCATGGGCCCAGATCAAGAACAAAACTGAGGATATGTGAACAATAATGACCCACATTAAAGACTGCATACTCGGGCAGCGGGCTTTGAAGCGCTCCATCACTGAGGTCTTGCGTACTCAAGCTTGAGTTAATGGCCCAATTACTCGGACATTAGAGATCCTGCTGGAAATATACTGCGTACAGTGAACACTTTGCTAGAAATACGGTCAATCCTTTGTGCTGCTGGAATTTATTGAGCTCATGCAGTGCAGTTCACTCGATTGTTGTCTCACAATGGACGCTCAAAATCTGACACCGTATCAATAATTCACCGGCATTTGTACACGTGTCTTTAAAACACAGGGATGTCAAACCTTGAGTTTAGATTACGATTAAGTAGAACGAACAATGATGACATGTAAATGAAGTGATGTGTTTTATTTCCTTCTCGTTTCTTTAGCGATAGTAGATTTTGGGCAAAGAAAAATTCTAGGATAGAATGCTCCGTAATGGTAAACCAAACAAATGAACAAATTTCCCTATCTTCCATTGCAAATGTATTGAAGGTAAAATTACAACTTGAAAATATATCTATAACTATACATACTTATGATCAAAAAAATCATCAGCAACTTGCAGAAGACCATCGTTGAACATGAAAATGCACACTGCCTGCAGCACCCACGGCTGCGTGAAGTAGCGTGCGTGAATGAAATACACAAGTACAGAAGTGCTGGATAGGCATCTTGGGTGAATAAATTTGCTTCACTTTTATTTTCTTCGTTAAAGTTGGATGAAATAGTGAATATTGTTTGTGGTACTTCAGGTTTTTGTTTAATTTTAAATTAACTTGCAACGAAGAAATACCATATTTATTTTTGGCTATATGCTCTGTGTCCCCAGAGACCTAGTAATTGAAACTTTATGTGTTACCAACAGTGATAACCCAAGTGAGTTTGATACCGTCCAGCTCATTTAAGTTAATGAGTAAAAATTCAACCCAATTTCAAGATCAGAAATTTAATTGAAATTCATAGAGATATAAGCCTTCAAACTTGAATTCTACGTAATATCATAGTCTGGAGAACAAAAGAACATATATCCCTTTCTTATTATAATTGGTAATACTAGAAAAAGCTTCTCATTACTCTCAAACTTTGTTTTTTCACTTTGATCATTTTACATCACCAGCTTGAGCAATTTCACAATCTATACATTTTATCCATGGAGTTTGAACATATCCAAGAGAGTACAGAACCACTACAAGACGGCCTGCCAATGGGCAGTTAAATTGCTGGGTTTAATACTACAGGATGTCCCATTAACATTTAAGAGCTTTTACAGTTACATGGCCCCAACAATAAGAGTGTTGACAAAAACACTAAAATTCTCGCACATCTCTTTAAACTGTCTTATTAGCGGGTCTTTTGCTTCCTTAATTTGTAAATAGTACTTTAAACAAACTAGCGTCCAATGTAAAACGTGATAAAATTGTTTGTTTTGAAAACTGCTGGAATAAGCAACTGCGACATAACAAAGTAAGATGGTGTAAGAAACGGTGTGAACTAGAAAGACTGGTATAGTTTTTCCTTTTTTTAATCTTCTGAATTTGTAATAAAAAATTGTAATATACCATTTGTACACATCATCCAAACAAACAGAATTAAAAAAATGTCCTCATATTTGAACTCAGCCAGACTGCCGTTCGTAAAGTCTCACAAGATTAGCAGATGACTTGCATGAAATAAGGACACAGCGGAGTGTGAGCCGAACCTAACGGGGGCTTGAACATAAATTTTTTTGTCCTAGTGTAATAATTCTCACTGGTGCTCTGTACAATTTCAGTTGGAAAGGTACAAACTTATTTTTTCTTCCTAAATGTAAATTACCTTTTAAATTTTATTTTGGCGCACTGCAAACTTTGCTGTAAGTTACTAGGATTTCCAAGGGAGATTTTTCTACTTATCTGTTCATTTCGAAATTGTTCTCAACACACCTACATAGTTTTCGGGGCTTGACAATGTCTGAACACACATTGTACGTGGAAACTTAGCTATCACCCGAATTAATCACCAAGGGCTTTACATATGATATATTCCACACTGTAATACAAGAATTGTTAACATGCAAGCAAAGCCCCGCTTTCCCTCTTTCTAACTTTTACAGGATACTTCTTCTAACATCAATAAAGTAACCTTTTACTTTGGTCTTTATTCCCATAATGTAAATTTGCCAAACTTATATTTTCACGTTTTTTATCCGATTTAACTACATCTGGTCTTACTCGTACTACATGAACACTGTCAACTTCTTTCCAGTTAAAGTTGCCAAAACTTGGAACCAGCTGTACGAAAACATTGTTTCTGCTGGCACTGTGGACACATTCAAAAAAAGTTTTGAAAAATATTGCATTAGTAACCTCCAGTATTACAACATGTGTACTGATTCATATCCCGGACTCTGGGGGATTGTGTATGATTGCTGTGCATGGGCATGACTAGAATGCCTGCGCGTGAGTGAAGTAAGTGTACATAACTGAAATGCCTTGCGGGATTATGGTGCACGTGCGTGATCGATGCCTTTACTTTCGACTGCGTAAGACTTGGGTAGCAACCGAAGAATGGACCAAATGTCTCATTTCTATTGCTTATTCTATTCTAAAACGTTCAGCACTTTGGCTAAGTGAAAGTCTATTCTTTCCCTATCACCCCCGACGCTACATTGTTACAAAGAACAAGATAAGCTGGGGAGGTATATTTGAATTTAACTATGTACTTGCTTGGAATTCAGTGATGGCACTCTTATTTTCACGACTATAATGGAGGCTCATATAACTACAGCAGCACCGTGATCAAGCCCTTTTCCTCCATTTATGTTTAATCATTTATGAGCTTAAACGTAATCGATAGAACATACTGGAATCAATATCCGCTGTCTGAAAATTCGCTTACCAGGAGCACAAAGCACTGCGGTTTTTGAAAAACTAGTTTCGCGTATTGCGGTATCTCCCCTCGTCCAGATTAAGATATTTACAATCATTCTATTCCAAGTCCTAGTTACCGTCATTGGTTTTCCTACTCGACAGCAGTGCTTTGGTGATATATAGTTATTTTTCAAGGAATGCGACAGAGCACTCAACGGTAGAGTTGTGATGATTCATTAAAATTAAGTTGTAAGGATGGTCACAGAATGTCATATGATACTTTTGAGATGCTGGCATAGTCATCAAAATATTTCAAGAAACGTTGAGGTTATTTGACGTTTGCACAACCCAGCTCTGGCCCTGGAAGTGAGCTACAGAGAAGTGAAGCAGCTACACAACGTAGTCTCGGGCCACCTCACTTCATAAGTTGGCTGCTGCGAGGGCTCTCAATAAAAGCAAGCAGCTGCGAGCCGCTCGCTCCCGCGCGTCAAGAAATACACGCCAGAAAATACAGGCAGAAGATGCTTGCTAGGGCAAAATGTGCTCAATGAGTCCGTGATCGGTACAGCACGAACCTTCATTAAGAAATCTGGCCTAATTTATGGACTCTTTCATAGAAGCTTTGCGATGTTATGCAAGTGATGCTGTGCAGACGACTGTCGCCAAGTCAACAGACCTGATATATAATTGTTCACTAATGAATATTAATTCAGTAAGCATTACTTCTCTTTTAGTTTAAAAACAAAATTCTGATTTTCTTGAGTTAGCATATTCTACTGGCAAGGATTATAGCTTCTATGTTAGTGTCCATTTCTGCATGGAGAAAGTTCTCCGTTGTCATTGCTCGCTTAAGCTGAAGCATGTAGGGAGATACTATTGATCCTTGAGTCCTGTCATGAACCAAGCAAGGAGGGCAACCAGAGACTGTACCGTACAGGATGCAGCAACATAAATTCCTTTTTCAAAGGAAGTTATGTTGCTGCACCCTGTACAAGGCGATGATTTGTGATAGTGAACACAGTGGCCTTCTTCTTTCTCCTGTCATGCCCGGTTGCCTTTTGTTAGTTTATTTGCCAGGTTGGCAATTCAGGGAGGGGATTTCCAGATCCTTGCATATATCCCTTGAATGAAGATGTGACCAAATTTATTTTGCTCTTTGCTTGCAGTAGTAGAGCAAATGAGACCGCTTAGGAACTCTCCTTTTCAAAATGAATAAGAATATCAAAATGCACAAATAAAATTGAAAATCTTCAGAAGTCATACACTTGACCGTATATTTCTTCAGAAAACGATGGTGTAAATTTATTTTTATGGATTTGTTTATCATTCTGAAAGAAAGAAAATAAAGTTTGGTTTGTTCGTTTGGATTCCATGAATTTGTTTTTTCCTGCTGTTTGAAGATCTGAAAACCGGATTCTCTATCGAAAATTTTGAATTTAAATTGCCAATTACTTAACCACAGAATCATCTGCAGAAGCTCCTCTTGGTTCAAGAAATGCCTCAATTTTGAGTCCGCTTTTCTAATTCAAATAGCATTCTTCAAGTTTGGGCACGCTGACTACTTGAAAAATTTAAAAAAGAGCTAAGCAATACTTTTTTTAAAATGAAATGTCAACAAATAAATAGCAGCTTCAATTCTCTTTCAAATTATTTTGTTAAATTGACACATATGCATTGTATTTTTATGAAGCGTGCTTAGCGGATCAAGCTTTAGTTCTCAAACGGTGTAAAGCATTTAAGGGTGTCGATGTTTGAAAAAATTAAATTTCCTGTACATTTCAATTGAACAAATGTATTTTTTAATAGGCGAAGGCTTTTGGGACCCTCTGCTTATCATGCACTGAAGTTGATCAATTTTTACGAACGCGATAAACTTGCAAAACAGTTTTTCCCTTTAGGGCAAAGTTTCCTTATGCATGCTAGGAATGTGTCCGGATAAAGGTGAGGAGCTGAAGAGAGAAGTCGGACCCGAGGTCGACACAACGAGAAATAACTTTGAACTGAGTTGTTGTATGGAGCCACAATACCGCCGATTGCAACAGAAGTCTTCCCCCCCTGACTTTTACCTTCTCTGTACCACCATCTTCTTCCTTCAGAGTCTGGAGCTCTGAGAGGCATTATAGTCCGAGCAGATAGAGTACCCTGAGCGAAGGTGGCAAGACAAACAGAACAAAACGAGTGAAATACCAAATTCGACAGAGATGTGTCGTTGAGTTAGTAGAGAACCGCTTATTACTGCGTCGGGGCAGTAAGTTATATCAGTATTATGTTGTTTTAAATTAATATCGTTTCTTGGAATGAATATAAGAAATGGGTTTAATGTGAAAAATTCGTATTTGCATCACGTACTACTCCATCATCACAATTTTTATCATTTGTGAATGATGTAACTAATAATTATAATTATCAGTCATTTTTAATCATCCAATTAACTATTCCTTAATATTTTTTTAAACTAATTACTAAATCTCTATCATTTTTAAGTTTCCTAGCGTTTTTATCTTGTATATCTTTTAGTTATTGATTATTCAAACCATACTTTATGTATGCACCACCCTGTACGTATACTTCTTGATTGTACTTCACAGTCATGATCGTATTTGAGGAAATGAAACAAGAATTTCACGCACATAACGTGCATAGAACGAGTTATTGAGGTCAGGAATTGTTAGAAATGCGAAGTCTCGAGAATTAATGTGGGGCATGCAAGGCTTTGACTGGAGTGTAGGCTCAAGAACTGTGCTTTGCAGACCGCTTCTCAGCTGGAAGTGGGGAAGAATGATGTCTGTATCTTTCACTGGCAGGCAATGCTCGTTGAAAAAATGTTACACTGTTGTGGCGATCTTATTAAGGAAATTCATACTAATGTCATTTGGAAGAGCTAAAAGAAATTTTTATTTACGTGGGATTGTTAAAATGACATCCTATTTGTTGGTATTTTCTTTAGCATGTTCAATTGGACAGTTTTCCAAAGATTTAATTAAATTGATTTTAGTCCAAGAACTATTTATCTGGATTCAACAGTCCTGTAGATTCAACATGTGCATTAATTATAGTTCATGTACATAGCATAATTTCCTGAAAAGCTAAGCAATTTTTTACTGAGGAGCTCTTGGAGAAAACTTTTTTCAGCACCCAAGCAACCAAACATTCCTTTCTTCCTCAGCTCAAACACAGCTGTCTTAACTTAATCAGAGCTGTCTCAGCTCAAACACAGCTGTCACAGCTCAAGTACAGCTGTCACAGCTTAAGTACAGCTGTCACAGCTCAAGTACAGCTGTCTCAGCTCAAGCATAGTTGTCTCAGCTCAAGCACAGCTGCTTCAGCTCAATTACAGCTGTCTCAGCTCTAGCATAGTTGTCTCAGCCCAAGTATAACTCCCTCAGCTCAAGCACAACTGTCTCAGCTCATGTATTGCCAGTCCTATAGCAGGGCTCGGCGGCCGCATTTGCCCGAATTCGGCCCAAAACTCCCCGATCTCTTGAGCTTCTCCCTAGAAAAACTGTTTGTTCTCTCCATGTGCAAATTGCTCCAGTATCTCCCCCTAGAACATTCAATAAAAAACAATAAAAAACTTCCCAAGTCAAAAGTTGGCGCTTTAAGCTGCTCGCTATTCAAAACAGCAAGTTTTCCCGAGCAACTTCTGAGAAAAAGTTACCTCAAAAACTACCAACTTTGTCTTAATAAAAACTAATTTTAGTTGGCAGGGGGTAATGGGACTGCTTGGGTTTAGTTGAGCGATTCTATGCGAGAGTGATGCCTTTACAGCAGTGATGTGCCACTGAAGTGATGTATCGTGGGATTGGTGATGTATGAATGATGTTTTGCTGGGCTGTTTTGTAGCAATGAGGGTTAACCAACGGGATACCTCAGTAAGAGGATGCGCTGGAGGAGGACTGCATTGTTGGAACGCTGCAGTTAGGACGTATTGAGCGGCCATATTCTCTACATCCTGCACAGAGAAGCGCACTATCGTGATCATGAAGTCTGTGTGCAGATGTACAGGAATTATGTACTGCTGCCGGGACTTTCAAACTACTTGCTGCCGGGGTGCACAGCAAAAATTCGATGCTTATGAAGAGATATTTTGAACTCATGTTCTGCATCCCAGATGACACGCTTGCATTAGATTCATCGGGCTAAACTCCAAGAATTTCACTGTTACGTGAAATAGATATTAGAATAAGAAGTAAAACGCACTTATTCTGATTTATTAGAGATTATGCAGGTGTAAAACCTACTTAGCACGATGTGCTGTTAGAGCAATCATATTGTGAGTTGTAGGAGAGATGGGATAGTGTTCTCTTTGATGTGGTTTTATCCCGTCACAATGATGAGATAATGTCTAGTAAAAATGATAGAAATATTCTAGTGAAATCATTGAATATAATGCTTTTACGTGATGAATTGATATTCAGTAGGAAATGTTTTCCTTGAGTGATGCAAGGCTAGAATGCAGTGTATTAAAGTGACTAAAGGTTTTGGAGTGAGCAAGACATGATATGGAATTGCTGACAATGTAGGTGAGATGTAGTATTGGCTAGTCGAGTGATACATGAAAAAGGAGCGCAGCGTATTATTTAAGATCTTATATCTGCTGTTGCAACAACAAAATCATCTTCACTGCTGCAGTGACGCTATCATAACGTTGCATTAGAGGTACAAGAAGACGGTCGGCCTAATTTAGGATTATTTTGGCAAGATCATTTTAATCAGTATGAAGAAGAGTTCATGTAAAGCATGATTTAATTCCTCATACGACGGAGACGTTTATTGAGAATATAACATAGTTTCCAGTAGAGCGATTTATATGCAATCGACTTTCGGTATTTCTTCAAGATTAAATACACAATGTCTAGCAGAAGAGAAATAAATGTTTTATGATACTACCGTAGTCACGGGTGAAAATCTCTTTTCTATTGAAGGAAAGCTATATTTGTTAAGTATATAAGCTACGTAAACTAACGCTGCTCGTAACCATAGCAGTTAATGCATTTAATTTATTTCTTGCAAGGCTGTGGGCTGGCTGTGATAAATGAAATTGAGAGAGTTACATTTACAGGGACAAATCCGCTGTTCAAAAGATGCTGAAAATGAGGCATGCTTCAGGATACTTTACCCTGAAGCCAAACATCTGTGTGTAGCTGGGATTAATTTGAAGGAACACGAGCACCGTCCTCGCTGGAGTCTATGCGTAACAACTTGTAATGGTTTCAGCTGTGAGCCCAGCTCTGACTAATCACGAATGACGCTGTTCTGATGTAGCTGTCATCAGGGTATTGTGGACAAAAGTGAAGCGCTGTTCTGATGCCACATTTTTTGTGTTGTGTATTGAACTGACGTTCTGAACATAGCAAATGATGAAATGTGGCTGGTTGATAACAAACACAGAATGTTCCAGGACTCTGCTGCTGACTTTGAAATGAGAAATAATTTTTGTTTTTTGTGAACCCTCATAATTTTAATTTATTTGTACAACGAAAAAGTCACATTGGTTCATCCAAAAGAATTAGGTTTGCAATTGTACATGAAAGATTGCCTGCAGAAGGACGTTATTAGTATCAACTGGAGTAAAAATGTTCATTTAATATAGCACTTCAGAAGTTGGTCCGTCACGATGACCCAGTGGATGTCTCGTCTATGTTTCACTCAATTGATGCTTGAGCTCTCAACTTCATTTTAACAGCAGACAAGGCAGGTGATGCAGTAGAAGTTGACACCAAGGAGGGCGGTTGAAATTCAGTTCCGTCGGTGCTAACGATTTTTAAAGTCATTGGTATGCTGGCCGTGAGACGCGCTGTTTTTCTCTACATTGGAAGTCAATGATCGGCCGAACAGAGAAAACCATTCCTAAAGGCACTGATTGACGACCCTTCGGTCCCAGCTCGATATAACGTACGAACGCGCCTATTTTCTATTGGAAACAATATATCGGTCGAGTAAACGTTTTGTGGAATAAAAATAAAGCTTTCTTGGACTATAACATTCACTGTTGAGCTTTTCGTGAAGAAGTTCCATTTCGTGTATTCAATATTATTTTAATAGGATTAACTTGAAAGAAAGTTATTCTAAGAGCTGAAGATGACGGGCATTGAAGTTTGAACCACCACAAGCCATCCAAAAATGTACCTAAACTTAGAGCTTTTGTAGTTTTAGGGACACTTTATTAATATGATTTCCAGATATAATGCATTAGTATTAGATTTACGAGAAAAGATGTATGCATTTGCATACTTATTTTGTTCAGAAGACTAATTATATTATGCACACCTCGTAGAATATAAAGTCTTCATTACTCATGCTAAATTTTGCTTTAGGATTTGTGCACTTGGATATCACAAGATGAAAATACAAATGGCTATTGTTTTTTCACCTATATTGGCTCTCCGCATTTGAAAAAAGTTCTGTCATTGTCAACATACGAAGTGATAGAATTTCAAATCTATTGTAGCAAACTCAGCTTAGTCAGCTGCTTGGACTATGTTTGTGACAACATTTAATTATTAATTAAAAACTTGTATGTATTTGTAAATTGAATAATTTGTGATCAATCTAATATTCCCTAACAAGATTCACATGTAACGGTCTGCTTTGAAATATAGCTCTTGTTTTTAATTCAACATTCACACTGTTTAATGACATAAAGTAGTACACAATGCTTTTAATGCCACATAACTTTTTGTTTTGCTTTGCGAATACCTCGCGATATCTTACTAAATTACATCATGCAATTTCACGTGATTTATCAAGTTGTGCGACGTCGAGATATGCGAGGAGTAAGAGTTTACAACATAGTGCGTTGTTTCATGTTCAATTGACAACGTATGAGCTGTCAGCGGCACGTCTGGAACTTGTAATTTATGCTGATTATTAAAATTGTCCCATAAACTAACTCAAATTGCCCCGTAAACTGATAACCGTCAATTCTTCACATGGCTGTAGGAGTACTGACGTAAATGATGGGCAGTTATATCTTCAATGTTCCGATAATAAACAATGATTATAAAATAATGCTCTGACTGTATCCTACCTAACCTTTGAATCAATGATTCCACTAGGCAGTCAAAATAAATCTTTATTCGATCAAGTGAACGTCAAAATCGTTGATACTCGAAGCTGTTGGAATAAAATTGCTCGAAATAAAATTTCATTACAGTATGTCTACAACACAAGAAATGGCTTCTCGATAAGAAATGAGCGCTCTCCTTAAGCGTCAAAAAGCTCATATCGTCTGCTTTGCTCAAGAATTTTACGACAGGAGTAAAGTAACTTCACTATCGATCAAGCAATCGACGTCCAAATTCTGAAGAGCCCTTCTCTCAAGTCAGCCTACCTAAAAACGCCAAAAATATCCACTCCACGGCTCAAATCAGTCATGAATAAACGATGATCTTCGCCGATGATAAGCGTTTGTTACACAAAAAGTGTTCGCCGAAATAGAGTCGCTTTTCACATTCGCCCTGGTGCAGGACGCCTGAAATCGTAAAGTATTCTAATGAAACTAAAATGAATCAGTGACACGCTAAGACAGAAATCTGGGCGCGCGCCTCGGAAAAAGCGTGGAACGAGTGCAGCATTAGGATAGATTAGAAGGAATTATTGAGCAGCTCCTGCACAGACGGGAAGTGTGTGAGGCTTCACTTTGGCAAGTATTCATTCTCGTACGAATCGTGATTAGAACAACACAAAGAGGTTCTTTGTCTTACAGGAGAAGAAGCAGCGGTTGATGAAGGATATGTTAGCTTTCTTGATATAATGTTAACGGTGGACGATCGAAGACGACCAGCTGGGCGGGCAAAGTCTCGGCATGCGACGCATCACGCCGGGCAGCTCAATTTTGCTACTTCAGATTTTTTTTCTATCCTGAAATTATACATGTATAACTAATTCCGTAATACATATGCCTGAATGAAAACTCATTCACAAATTAATAAGGCAGTCTCGGAACTCATTACTGAGTGATTTACTCGATATGTCAATTCCGATATGCTGTAAAATCACAAGACGTATACTTCAAGTCAAAGCTTTGTTAGGTAATCAAATTAACTCCAATGCCGTCATAGCCTTCAAATGCAAAGCTAGGTAATTATTTCAACAAATATGCTGAAAGGACATTACATGAACACAATTTCAAATTAAATTAATCTATTGATCAAGAACCTATCGAGCGCTTCTTTAATTCCTAAATTCAGATCATTTCCTAATTTCTGCACTAGTTCCTATATCAAGGAATCTTTAAAAATATTTTGTTGGCATAGTTAATTAACAATATAGTTACGTTGCTTCTCATTCCAGTGCATGAAACGCATGTACTTGCTCACAGCATTTATTTTTTATATATTTTTCGCTTCAGGAAATGGATTTTGAATACGTGTGTAAAAATTTCGAAGAGAGTTTTGTTTTATTTAAATGACTTCAAAGTTAATGAGTACAAATAAAATAAAATCAATTTTTATGCATGCGCCTTTGAACAACACCACTGAAATAATTTCAAAACAATTAACTTAATTCTTTAGATTTCACACAGATTACAAATACATGAAATTTTTGAAGTAATGCTTACCGATTCAGGGGATTGACTCTCAAACTGCATTTATGTCAATAGAATTTGTTCGTACGTGTTTCAGAGCGAATTTATTCCTACTTATGGTGATAACAAAAATCATATCTCAAATATTTGAACTTTGTCTATAAGTTGCATTTTCTTGAAATGATTTTTAACTGCACAAATTTTTGAAATCTGCATAATATCTTGTAAAATATTTCTTTAAAAGCAAGAGATTCTTTTGGATTTGAAATGATCACTTGTTGGTTTACATTTCTAGCTATAAATATATTTTGACTGAGCAAACTACACGATTTAAAAAGCAGGAAAACAGAGCTGAATAGATGGGCCATGAAATATCTTTTGTACCCGAAAATAAGTTTGCTATGGAAGCCGGTAACATAGCCTCGGTAGGTGACCTCCTCTTTCATATAATAAATAAATTGTCTCAAACCAAAAAAAATATAAATAAAAGGAAGACACAATACATAGACACTTATGGATAAAAGCTGTTTTTCATCTTACCAACTTCTGATTTAAGAGCTGATAAAAATGTAGACAACATCTGGAAAAGGCAAAATAAATTTTACTTGTACAAATAAAGATATTTCAACGCGAAAAAATGTTTAACTAAGCAAAAAAACACTTAGCAATACGAAGAAATATTAACAAGAAGAATGACTTGCAACTGTGAAAAAACTTCGAAATACTTTTGAAATAAAAGCTGCCCTCGAATCTTCTAAGCTATTTATGTCAGTGTGATGGAAGCGAAATCTCCCTAAATTCTGCATTCATAAATACCAATTACAAAGTGAACTATAATAAGAAATTATTTATTTGCAACTTTACTATTTCTCTTGGCATGCCATAGTTTAGTGTTATAATGGTTGTTGCATGCCTGATTTATTTTCTTGCGTTTTTCCCATTCCATCCTCTAAACAGATTTCTTCCTTGGAAGTTCGCCTTATAGTGCACAGCGAGCTCTCTCTCTCTTTTCCAAGAGTTTTCATTGCACCTCAAAGCACATTTTCTCTTTTACTAAAGGCTGGTTCACGGAATTGCAATCTCCCCCAATATACATGAATGCTTCCTGCCCCGTTTTGGGAGCAGAGGGCGGCGACAGGTCAGCCCCCCATGACTAACAGCTCGCCGGTCATCAGTCTTTTGAGTTCCGTGCTTCTTCCTGTTGCCCCGCACGCGTGACAGCCTCGAATGCCGACTGCTGCGTAAACAACTTCGATTTACGGAGTTGTTCTCTCTTCAAGCACTCGTAACCTACTTCTGTTTGAATTCATATGAAATTTTATGTTGTGAGACGCCATATCGTTGCACAATTACAAACACAGAAATGGTGTAAATTAGTGTATTCAATCACAGCGCCTCTATATATTTGTAGAAAATCATAGTCATATTGCAACTGATCTAGTTCATTTTCCTTGGATTTTCCCTGCTTGTATTATGATCGATATAATAGCGTGTCGAAAACAGCATTAATGCTAAATTATTTTATTTTTTATGATTACTTAATTATACACTCAAAAATATTCTCTTCCACTACTATAGCAATTTAAAAATGAGCTGAACTTGAATGAAACGCAGAACACCATTCGTGTACGAATATTACTAAATTGTTAGTCCTAGTCAAACTATGAAAGCTTTTAGATTGTCATTGAAGTTGTTTCGATTTAAATTGAGCCTTTTTTGTCGTCAAATTTTGTTTCAATCCTGTAAGGTTGAGATGAATAGGAACAAACACTTTATACTGTATTTTTATGAGAACATAGCGTAATGTGTGACAAAAAAATCTAAGAAACTCATATGATTATGTTACAATTTTAGGCTAGAGATTTTGGAAGTATATTTCTACCACGATGGCGACCTAACGGTGCGGGCATGCGTTTTTTGTGAAGAAAGTGTGAGCGAGTGCTGAGGTCACTGAGGTCCTTATATTGAGTTTTCTAAATACATTGCCACTTGATAATGAACCTTGAATAAGCGGTCTCAGAGAACTGTTGCAAATAAGTTAACCAGTATGGTATTAGGGAAGAGGTGAAACTGTCAAGCACTTCCTGTCGCTATACAATACCAAAGTTGACCACCAAAACATGTAATTTTAGGTGTTGAATAACTATTGATGATTCTGTTCTTGTAATTGTTACATAGATCCTCGAATAAAATGGGTATCTCTGCGGCATAAAGTAAAATCTTTCTTGCAGAGAATGCCAGGTAAACGGCATTGAGATTTTAGTACAAGTGTCCAGCGAAATTTTAAGTTAAGGCAAAGTCAAACCAAGAGTAAAAGCTGTAGTCATACAAACTGCAAAAGTAAAACAATCGTCGAAAATGTCAAATACTTTGATTTTCGTTTTATTTGGACTTAGCTCTTGGTGTGGTTGCAACACTTTAGACACGTATTGCGGATGCTTTGAAGAGAGAGGTAAACTACCCTGATGTGATCATGTATAAAGCATTCCAGTCATCACAGGTATACATTTGGTTGTAATCCACAGCGGATGACATCAAGGCCTCGGTTAATACAAATAGAAGCTTGCATCAGGAACATTGACCATTGTATCTCACCCCAGACAATAATATTGGTCAACTATACATGACAATTGTATTGACAGAGGAAAAACAAGCAGATCGGGCAAGATAAGCAGTTAGTAATAGCCTGCAGAGCAGTCAAGAATGTGCTGCCTGTACCTCGGAGAGTCATGCCTTATCACGCGCTGCATTAGCAGTTAGAAGAGTTTGGAGTCTCGTAGGAGCCCTCGCTGTCGGACGCGGTTCATCAAGGGCCTCGGGCAAGTGCAGCGAAGTGTAACTCATTCTTTGCGGCATCGTGTGATGGTAGGCGAGGCGCAGCGCAGCAACGCTGGTGGAAATAAGCTCTGTGATCAAAGTTGCAAACTTTAGCCCTAAAGGGTTACGCATGTGATAAATTTTTCATTCAAGACCAAAGCATTAAAATTACAACATCCGCTGGAAATGGGGCTACATGCTGAAGTATAATAATAATATTCTGGTATATTGATAATGGTTAGTAATATCAAAAACCCATCTATTACTCCTATTACATTATGAGAATAGTTTTTCCATGTTATGGATCGCTTTAAACTTTGAAAAAAGTATATGAATAAAAAGAGAAAATTTTCTAAGTTCAATTAAATTAATTATAATGATTACTAGTCCTATGAACTAGATAACTTAAACATACTTTGCCATTCAGATTTTAAAATTTTCCAATCATACAGAAGCACGAAATTTTACTAGTAAAAATATCGAGTGCAAACAAAGTTTTAAGAGCTAGCGTCTTCTGAGCAGCTATGCCATTGTAGTACATGGCTTATAACAGCACGTTGTCTCACATTCATGGCTTATAACAACACGTTGTCTCACATTCATGGCTTATAACAACACGTTGTCTCACATTCTGACATTCATGACTTATAACAGCGCGTTGTCTCACATTCTCACATTCATGGCTTATAACGGCACGTTGTCTCACATTCTTATTTTCATTCCAAACGCTAAGATGTTACAGGGAATTTTACGATGTTGAACGAGTACGAAAATTCGCTATTTCATACTTAAAAATGTGTGGAACTTTGGCTGAGTTATGCATTAGTTTTCACATGAATGATCCTTCGGCAACGATAACACTGACACTGACACGAATAGCTGAAATACGGAATAAAAAATCATATGATACCGAGTCACTTCTCTATGCATTTATACTTATTCATACGTACCAAAATGCAACTCAATAATGCCCTGCATGAATATATCTCGTCATAACAGGCGCACACGTATAGTATATAGACCTACCTTTTTTGCTAGGAACCCCAAACTTTTGTTGGTAGCACGAATAAGAATCAGCTCTGATTTTATTTTCTCCTAGTGATGGGTCATAATTTCCACCTCTAGAAAAAGCCCAAGAGTGGTGACAGTCCAGAAATGATGGCGGGCCAATACGCACATTTTATGACACAGTAACGACGTTGCTAAACAACGCAGCTGTTGCTTGGCTTCTCCTGTATAGAAGCAGCGGAAAAACAGGAAACTTGGATTTTTGTCATCGAGACTTGGATGTATGGCAGCACAACAGCTAGACTGCTCGTTCAGCTCACGGCAACATCTGGGCCAAAGAGTCTGGATGAGATGAACTTGCTTGGCTCAAAAGTAATCCCAATATACACGATCATAAGGCTGGTGGCGTTGAATTTACTTGCCTCGGATGGTTCTGAATTGAAGTGATGCCGAGATGCTACGGAAGATGAGCTTTCTGGACTCGGAGAATCCATAACCGACAAGGCAAAACTGGTAGCAAAGAGCTACTACTCCCAACTCGTTGTTTAGTGAGGTGTCTAGAACAATTTGATGTTGCTGAGGTTCCATAACGTATTAACCGTTTTTTGAAGAAAGAGTCTTTTTAACAAACTTTATTTTTATCATTATAAGTTTTTTGTGTGCTCTAGACAATTTGCAAGAGCTTGGTATTTTTCTCTCAGAAATCAAATAAAATATTATAGAGAATGCAAAACGGCATTCAATGAAATAAAAGTTGAATTAAATACTAAAATATTAAGTATTGCACTTTATCTTAATGTCAGCTGAAGTTGAATGGTAAAGGGATATAAAATATAAATAGTAAATGTATTAACTTAATACCTTACTTTTATAACAGTAATTACCTCCAAAAATATGATATTAATTTTAACGATCTGAGCTGAGTTTGAGGTCAGATAAAATACAGCGCAACGCTAAATATGTGACACAGGTTCATACTTCATAGTTCTCGATTAAAATTGGTTATTTGCGCTTGAAATATTTTGTGTATGGCTGAGTTCAAATGGCCTTTAGTGGTATGCAAAGATTTGGAAAAACATGTATACATACATACATCTAATAAAATTCAATTACCAAAAAATATCAGAACAACATTAGAAGAAGTACATAATACATTACATAATTTTTTAATTAATATTGTACATTACTAACCTGGGCTGTTTTATGCATCAACTCATTTTTCTATAGTTTCAATAATTTTTGTACAAAAAGTGTATAGAAATCCTTTCCTCATACATGTTAAAAAAATTATAAGCTTGTTATATCTTTGCTTATTTGAGTAAACTAAAACTAGTAAATCATTCCACAAAATATCAATCAAGTTGAAAGCAGGAAACTGACCAACCTCCTAAATATTTATTCTATTATCAATAAATAATTCCCGAGTCACTTAGACTGAGGGGCTTGCTTCATTGCGACGTTGAATTGCAAAACTGTCGACAAGTTTCCATGATTCTCACAAATGAGAAAATTTTTTGGTCAAAGTTTTCCTCTCTGAGGGAGCATTCTACCTTCCATCATCATTTCAACTGCACCTTTGCCACTGGATGAAATGAAACACACAGTCATGCTCACACTCCCATACCTGACACTGGACGTCGGATTCTTTGGTGGGTATGTAGCTTCTTTTTGACTGCAAATTTAAACGATAGTTTTCCATGCCAAAAGTTTAATTTTATTTGTTTCAGACGTGTAGTGTCGTGCCAGAATACAGCTGATAAGGTATGGAATTTAAAAAAAAAATGAGGCCGATATTCATCTGGTCACAATTCAGTAAATGAGTTTTTTGCATTATTAAGTGTGCATCAAGGAAGTTACGGGTTATATTAATCGTTTTTTCGCTATTTTCACTATACATGACTTCTAAGTGATTTTGAATTTTACATTGTGACACTAATAAATTTTTCTCAATTTCAGAGGCATTCACGATGTTATTTGTGAAAATGCCTGCCCAATGAATTTGTTAAAATAGTACCATGCATCTATTTAACATAATAGTTTGTATCAAACTTAGAAGTTTATTCTTGTCTTCAAATAGTAGCAACACAATGAGTTTTTTTGTAATGCTGTATAGTAACCTTACTCTCGTTACAATGTAAATTCATTACCCAACAAATTATTTACTTTACCCATCTCTCACAGTACTTTATTGCAGAATATTGATGAAATGTGACAGTGTTAGCCGTCGATTAAAATATTGCGCATTTTGATTAGTGTGATATGCAACTATTCATACCAACTCGATAAAAATTCCTATAAAGATGTTTATTTTATTTCATTTAAAATACTGTTTATCATTTTCCGTAGGCCCTTTGACATTCTTAACAATAACCTTTTTCTGAAAGTATGTTTTCAGAGACTCTTGTATTTCAATGACAGTAAATTGGATATGATCCTATCAGATTACTTTGAAGATTATATGGAAAAATAACTAGAAAAATTTAAAATTTTCTATTATATCAAATACCTTTCCGTAGAACTGTGTAACGAAATATTCAATCGCAACTCCAAAGAGTATAATATTAATGAAAAAACCTCAAAGTTACACCACTTCATACATAAAGTATAAAGTAATACACTACATATGTTCTAAATTTCTATGTTACTGACTTGTTAGCAGGAGTATCGGAACGGGGGAGGGACGTGTAGGAGGGGTGGAGGGGTGACGACGGTAGCAGCTGGCCATGGCTGCCTTGATTATTGCCACACTAAACTTTTCTCGACTTTTTCGGTCGAGGCGCTCGGATCTGATGGATAAGACGCTTCAATGGAGTCCCCTGTATTTTATTTTCCATCACCGAACTTGTGTCGAAATATTCAACAAAACATGTTAATTTGTACAAATGTAATTTCAAAGTTTGAATAGTACGAACAATTTTTGCGTTGTTGGCTTAAAAGTCTAAAGAATAATGCATAAAAAGGTCAACGAAAAGCTCTCGTCGAAAGCAATGTCCAACCAATGAGTTTTTACTTACTCACAATATTTATATTTTATTTGTTTCAGTACAGAACTCTTCTTTTTCACACTAAATACTTCTCTGTTTTTGAAACTTCTCACAAAGCTTAGAATTTCTGCTCCTCAATTCAGGGTAACTCGTTAAATACTTTAATACATATTTTTAATATTATTTCATCTTGAATTATTTACTTCTAATGTCTGAACTGAACTAATGAAGTGTTCTCAGATAAAAGACTGCAAACAAATACGTTATTATGGTCATTAACTGTAGCAGATTTCAATTTTTAACGTTCGTACGACGCTCCATGTTTGTATGAGTATTTTTATTGCTTAACGCCTTCTCAACACTCATACAGTTTACGTGATGTGAGCATCTAGACGTCATTTGGTGAAAGTTTTTGCCCTAAAAGATGGGTCGACTCCAGTCCGTGTATATTTATACTACATAACAGCACGGCTTTATGCTCTTTACTTATTGTTACGTGACCTTATCCCATTTATTTATTCATGATAAAAATTTAAGAGCTCCAATAAATAATTGATAACAATATATAAATTATTATAATTGTGATTCTAGTTTCATTCCTAACATGATTCACTTAAGAGAGAAATAATTAGCCTATCTAGACACCTGTGGAATTCGTAGTTTCCTCAACGTTGTTCTAAATAAAATGTTCCTAGTTTTTTTTGAGTGATTGCTTAGAGCTTACATGTTACTTTAAATAGAACTCGTTAATACCTAATGAATTACGCAAATTACCTGTCAACATCTAACTTAAGGAATTACGAAAAAATTGCTAATGTTAACATTGTTGTTAACTGTTGACATGATAATTTCATACCTCAATGCTAATTATATATAAAACCCACAAAATTGTACTGTGTTGTCTTCCACCTTAAGTTACTGGATAAAGTATTGTAAATATATGTATATTAAGTACTTATTAATTAAATTCATTTTTCACTTACCTAACAATAGATGAAATGTCCAAAATTAAAATGATTTTATCACGCTTCCTGGATTTTTCATCACTTTTTTATCACACCTAGATTTGTATTGTCTTTCAGACGTATGTAAAGGATTTTCTTTTTCTTAATGCCTTTCAGAAACTATTAATTTAACACTATAATATTAAAGTGTGCTTAATAATCATAACATTTTACTACTCAATATGAAAATCATAACTTGTTTAATCATATAATTTTTCGCGTGCACACTTCTGCTTAATTCCGAAAGGGTGTTAATTATGTGAATATTCAGTATTTATCCTTTCGTATTTATCCTTACTGCTACCATCAGCCTCTCCCGCTCTTAATACTGTTGCCTTTACTGTTTGCTGTTTGTCTAGTAGTTTGCTGACAAACCTTAAAGTGCTGATGGTTTTAGCTGCCAATGAACTATAATTTCTACCGAAAAACTTTACGATACTTAGAAGACCAATCCAAAAAATAATAAATAGGTGAAAGTGAAGAACTATCGGTAATATGAGTTTTATGTGTGGAATTGTGAATTTTAATACTTAATTGGCTTTTGATTTGAAAGGCTCGTCGTCATGGATATCAGCTCAGTTGACAGAGCAACAGTTCAAATCAAAGGCAAATTAAGTTGATTTGTTACAGAAGAACATCTATGAAAATTACATTCTCATCTCAATTCCCACACAGGACCGAAAGTTCACCAAGTACCTTTTGAACTTTCATCAATGTATGTAGCTATGTTTGTTCGCTTGTAAATAACTTGATTTTTGCGGACATTCATAGAAAGTTTATAAAACCTCTCTCGATACACAAGATGACAGAAGCGTCATCAGTAAAGGAGATATCAATGAAGATTGTTGCATTGAGGTAGGTGCACGGCTTGTTGTTGTCCTCTGTTTCCTTGGTGACGGAGAGCAAGTCAAGTGTCATAACCAGAAGCCTGATTGCTTACTCCTGCAGTCCGACCCGCATTCTACACCCACAAGACCCGAGTTGATGGTCGCCTTTGCTAAACAAATGACAGCTCCTGAGAGGCCCATTACTGGCGTACAATCTTTGTGCCCTACAAGGCTGACATCACAGCTTCTCATAATGGTGAACACTGTTCATTAGTAATGTATCATCACGCGTGCTATTATGTCATCTTCATATCTTTTTCCCTATCAATTTTATCGTATTCTCCTACCGATTGTGAATCAGCATTGGTTAAATAAGTTAAACCCAAATTCATTTGAGAGACGAAATGATTAACTTCCTTATTCGGATTGAAGTATGCTCTTCCTCCATAGAGGTCATTTGAGAATCGTCCTTATGATAGAATTTAGAATAGAATATAATAGAATAAGGCAATAGGAACGAGCTGTTTGGCCCATTCTTGGTTCAATACCGAAGTCCCATGCCGTCTAAAGTAAATCCATCAGTCGTGCACGTACACCTTAACCACGTAAGTCAATTTAGTCATATGCACACATATCGCTCACGCACAGGCGTTTATGTCACGAGCATTTATATCAATCATACATTAACCTTAAGGAGTTAGGGACATAGTTAGTAGGGTGTAATACTGGGGGGGCTCGTAATCCAAAAGTTGAATTAGTTGAAAATAACTATTTGCTTCAAAACTACATGATTGAAAGGAAATTATGAGCTTGCATATATGCATACTTAAAGTTAAACGTACTTGAGAACGTTGAAGTACGTTCTTCCTCCATTTATTTCTTTGTGAATAGTTTATGTAGTGGTAGAGCTTTATGAGATAGTTAAATATTCTTACTAATTACCGTAGATTTATTTACGGTTTCTCTTTGCTATTCGTTCACTTCTTTATTACTTAGCATTATTTCGAATGAACGTATTACATCCAAACTTCGTTATTTTCACCATCAGTATTTGCCAATATCAGAGTTTGTAGCGCTTTATCGAACATGTCTTCATTAGATTAAGTATTTCCCCTGTATTTTCGGGATTTTCATTGACGTTTTCCTGCATATACAAACTCTTCAAATGTAATTTTTAGGTTCAATTACGATAAATAACGAAGCTTGACTCTGCTAGATGTTCCATGTACAAATGATTAAAATATTGAACACGCAAACTTATTTCAATTACGAATTAGACTTTCTGAATGCAAGTAAACATGAGTATATTCTTTAATAATAAATTTCGTGCAAATACTCAGCATTTACTAAGCTACCCTGGGCAATAAATCTCCTCCACTGAGCGTCTTCAGCATCAGAAGAAGCAGCAATATCGCTCGTGCGTGTCGATATTCATTTGCGGCTCTGCATCTCAGATGTTCTAATAAAGCTGGGAATCAGGGCCCCATGAGTGAGGCTAGGCCCAACAGCACTGAAGCCATGGCCGAGTCAACCAGAGTTGAGCACAGCACAACTGAAATTTGGGCTAAGATAAAAAGAGCTGAGTGCCACAGTGCTGAGGTCAAGATTAAGATAAGAAGAGTTTGTGCTACAATGTCAAAGTCAAGATTAAGATAAGAAGAAGTTGTACTACAATGTCAAAGTCAAGATTAAGATAAGAAGAGTTTGTGCTACAATGTCAAAGTCAAGATTAAGATAAGAAGAAGTTATACTACAATGTCAAAGTCAAGATTAAGATAAGAAGAGGTTGTATTACAATGTCAAAGTCAAGATTAAGATAACAAGAGCTCAGTGTTACAATGTCAAAGTCAAGATTAAGATAAGAAAAGGTTAGTGTCACAATATCAAAGTTAAGATTAAGATAGGAAGAAATGAGCGCTGCAAGTCTGAGGTCAAGATTAAGATAAGAAGAGCTTAGCGCCTCAATGTTAAAGTCAGGATTAAGATAGGAAGAGCTGAATGCCACAACGCTGGAGTCAGGGTTAAGATAAAAGGACCTGAGAGCTGTACCGCTGAAGTCACGGTTTAAATAACCAGAGTTAGATGTCACTCCACTGAGGTTACTGTTAGATCGAGTAGCACTGTACCTAACCTCATTGTAGCCATGGCTGTGGTGTCAAGAGCAGAATGTAGCAAATCTGATATCAGTGAAGAAATTAGTTCTTATTTGACTGGTGAATGATTGCTGATTGGAGATCATTTCGTCATGTTTATTTGGGTACAATTGCTTCTCCACTGCACCACCAGCTTGGTCGACTGGTGAGCGAATCTGCTTGCGAGCGGAAATACCCGGGTTCGAATCCCGCTGCCGACATGGTTGACGCGGCTAGAAATACGGCATGGGACTTGGGTAAACAACCGAATAATTATCGAAGTAATTATCCGATCCAAGAATGGGCCAGAAGGTTCGTTCCTATAGCCTCATTCTATTCTATTCTATTCTATTCCATCAGCTAGACCTAGTTACTACATTTTATGAACTGAGCTCATCAATAGATTAGCAGAGCCATTGGCTTTCACACTGGTTTTATATTTTGCATCAGAATGATCTTCTGATGAATCCATTAACTACCTCTTAGGTATTTAAGTAGGAAGAATTTTTTTAAACAAGAGGCTGAAAAAATTAGTTCGTCTATATTCAGACCTTACAAAATAAGCAACGCTGAATGTGAGAAGTATTACATATCATTTTTTGCAACTCATGACGTGACAACCGTCAGAGCCAATTTCCCACTGCATAAATATAATGAACTAAATATATGTCAACACAGTCTAATTAGGATACTTATTTTCACAAATTGTGTGGCGGTATAGATATTTTGCCTTCTGCTTACGATAGAGATGAACCTCTACAATGCTGAGATAAGATAACGTAAATTTCATTGTACGTTTGATATGCTGTATAAGCTGTTGATTATTATCTATTTTTGCTTATTTCACTTTGAATTAAAGTAGTGTTTCATCTTCAAAAAATGACAATGCAAGCTCAGTATGTAATTTGGTTCGAAAATATTAATTTTACGAGCGTATAAATGTTTTCATTTTTAGAATAATATTTGAATGGTATATACAGTTAAATTAATTTGTTTTGTAGGGTTAATCAAAACTTTAACATTCAAAGGAACATTTCTAGTGCGTAGGTACAAACACATTCTGATCTGAGGTGAGAAGTGCATGGTGCACCCATGGCTTGAGTATTCGTAGTGCTTGAAAAAGCTTCAATATTATTTCCCGCTAGTTTTCAATCATCTAATCCATATTCTATGCTCATAATATACTGAAGGGTAGTGTTGCCCACAATATGCTAATATTTTATCGAAGTAAAGGTTAACTCTAAATTAATAATTTTTGTTCGAATCAATCAACTTACCTGTAGCGTCTATTCATTGCAGTGCAAGTCAAGATGACATTTTCATTAGTTCACGGCTTCAGAAGCTCAAACTCTGTTTTACCACATCACCTGACTTTGACCTTCAACATCTTTTTAAATTCATGTATCTAAATCAGCTATAGCAACCTCAAATATAAAATGCTATCAAGTGCATCACATCAGTGACGAGTTCTGGGCATCAAACATACACACGTTTTATAGATTTTAGATTACATACTGGTCTTTCATGTCAATTGTTGTCATACTTGTATGTTACTAAAACCTACCATATTTTAAGAATAGAGGTTCTTCAACTTGCCCTCTAACCATGAATTCAACTTTTTGTGTAACATATACAGTTTTTTTACATTTCAGGGCGCAATTAGTTCATATTTCGGTCGTGTACCCAAAGCAATAATTCGTTACCAATAGCAGCTCGAACAGATAGTCTTTTTTTCTTGATAATTGCCATTGACTTGATAAATAACATGCAAATTGATTATCGACTGGTTATCTAATTATAAAGAAGCGAATTTTCAATTTCATAGTTGAATTTATATACATTAAAAAGACAACGTGGTCAATTACAGGTCCTTAGTACGCTATGCCTGACAACATGCAAAAGCGTAGCTCGCACACAAGCAACCTTTTCGCCCCCCTTCCTCGTCCTTTCTCCCCTTTCTCTAGCACATGGGGCATCAGGTGGCAAGAATCAAAGCAAGCGGCCGCAGCTGCAGGTTGAGGCTACAAAGCAATACTCTCACAGCCGCTGAAAAACGGAGGTTAGGAATACAAATATTGAGGAAGGTGGCTGGCACGGAAGGCTCGAGCATTCACTGGGTTTTGAATCGTGGGGCAAATATTGAGTGGAAACTGGGCCGTGACTCGTGCGACAACATCCAAATCAGTTGAAAAAATCACTTAACTTGACCGATTTTATTCCGACAAAATACGCTGTCACTGACTAACATGTCAAATTGAACACTAAGTAGGGCTGAAAGGCGTTTATCTTGGAATGATGTCCGAAGAGAATGAATGAGTGCTTGAACCCTGTGCGTATACGAGTAGTATATTTGAGCCAGTGTGATCGAATCCAATACTTTCAAGAGGAAAATTTCGTACGTCTCTTTTAAAAATAAGTCATGACTAGAAAATTTTGTTGTTAAAAAAATAACAAGAGTTCTACTTACAAAGTCCGATGCTGTACCATTACTCTCATACTGGTGTAGTAAATGATTTCAAAGTCTGATTTGCAAAAATGTTAAAATAATGTTCATATCTAAAGTCATTAGGCCGGCATAAAATTATTTTGATTTTCTCATTAGAAACGACTCAAGTGTCTAACTTCATCCCATTCGAAATTATGATTATTGTTTGTGATCCGAGACCTGAGATGTTCTTGGATCATTTGATTTTCATCATAACTGAACTGGAGTCGAGTATTTTTATTTGTAGAAGACATGTGTCCAGAAAAAATCCGAATGAGCTACGCTGTAGAAATTTTTGTGCCATTCGAAAAACTGAATGCAGAACGAAAAATTCATATCAATGCATTGTGGAGTAATAACATAAACGTTCAGGCTTAGGGAGAGCTCTAAGTAGAGCTCTCACTACTACTTTTCTTAGAAAGGATTTACCAATAGATACAGTGGGGGCAAAATAATTCAACACGTTGATTAAATCGCCAGATTGCACATTTATAGACCCCGTACAATTACGAAAATTGGACTATACATAAGCAGTAGTATAAAAAGTTTAATAATATATCTAAAACCCACAAATATTTAATAGAAAACATATATAGGAACATATATAATAAATACGTGAACAAAAGTTTACAATACCGGACTTTTTTCACGATATTATGCATGAAAATTACTGTAAGATTATTCCAGAATGTTCTAATACATTCTACTATTTGGCAACCGAATTTTCGTCAGCATTCATCTATAATAACGTGTCATTGTTACAGCAGCTCTTATTCTGAAAGGTCGTAAGCATAGATAAGAATAAGGACATCAGCCAAGATCTTCGCGAACGTATTGTGTAGCTTCATAATGAAGGTTTGGAATATCGGAAGATAAGTGCACAACTGTGTGTTCTTATAGCCTCGGTTGGAACCATAATACGTAGATGGAAATGCCAGAATGCGACTCTCAGCAAGCCTCGAACTGGCCGTCCACGGAAGATTAACGACCGTGCTGTTCGAAAATTGGTCCGAACAGTAGTGCAGAGGCCTCAAACTACTCGTGAAGAATTGAAGGATGATCTCAAGGCATCTAAAATCGAAGCCAGTAAATACACGATCAGCAGTGCACTACGCCGTGAACGCTTTCCCTCTTGCACCCCTCGTGGGACACCTTTTCTCCAGAAAAGTCATGTCAAAGCCAAGCTGAAGTGTGCCAACGACCATTTGAACAAGCCAGCAGCGTTTTGGAACTCAGTACTGTGGTCAGATGAAATCAAAATCGAACTATTTGGGAGAAACAGCACAAACCATGTTTGGAGGCAACAAAACGAAGAGTATAAACTAAAGTGCACTGTTAAGTTTGGAGGTGGCTTAATCATGGTGTGGGGATGTTCCAGCTCATCAGGAGTAGGTAAACTTCACATCATTGAAGGAACCATGAATGACAGGAAATATTGTGAAATATTGGAAGAGCAACTCCTACCATCAGCTCGTTTGTTAAAATTGAAACGTGGATGGAAATTCCAACAAGACAACGATCCAAAGCATACTGCAAACGAAACCAAGGAATGGTTGAGGATGAAAAAGATAAACATTTTAGAATGGCCAAGTTGATCCTCGGACATAAATCCGATCGAAAACTTGTGGAGGGAATTGAAATTGAAGATTCAGAAGAGAGGTCCGAATAACATCACTGAACTCATAGAAATTTGCATTGCAGAATAGAATAAGATTACGCCCGAAACTTGTCAAAAGCTGGTAGTGAACTACTATAAACGTCTCGAAGCCATAATTAATAATAAGGGCTATGCAACAAAATATTTATGTATGTATATCTTGAAATGTGTTGTAAACTTTTGTTCACGTATT
Source organism: Trinorchestia longiramus (assembly GCA_006783055.1). Taxonomy (NCBI): domain Eukaryota; kingdom Metazoa; phylum Arthropoda; class Malacostraca; order Amphipoda; family Talitridae; genus Trinorchestia; species Trinorchestia longiramus. The sequence goes on along the minus strand of VCRD01002929.1, from coordinate 26,189 downwards.
TATTATACATGTTCCTACATATTTTTTCTATTAAACATTTGTGGGTTTTAGATATATTATTATTTTTTTTATAGTATTGTTTATATATAGTCCAATTTTTGTAATTGTACGTGGTCTATAAATGTGCAATCTGGCGATTTAATCAACATGTTGTATTATTTTGCCTCCCACTGTAGCTAACCCTAAAGAGCGAATCTAACTATAGCTTTTATTATGAAGGGAGCTGAGAAGATGTTTTATCAGAAAGGGAATATGGAGAGCTTTTATTTTACTGTAAACGTGACCTAAAGAGCAGTAAAAATTCATCTGAGAAGAACTTTCTTTGCATTAGATTTCTAAGGAGTTTTTCTACTGTAGTGAGGTTCTAAGGAGAGGTTCTATTGTTAAGGAAATCTCAGGAGAATTTTTTCTGTGGAGAAGATCTAAAGAGAGCTTTTGCTGATGAGGAAATCTAAGGATGTAATTTGCTGTGTAGGAAATCTGAAAAGAACTGTTACTGTTGAGGTGATATCAGGTGTGATGCAACAGCTGTGGAGACTTGGACTGTTGCTCATCACAAATGATGCAGCCCTCAGTTCCATCACAAAGCTGTACGTCGTGCACTTACAATGGATCTCTTTATTTGTATTATAATGCAATAGTACATATTTTGAAAGGTAGTGAAACAAAATGTTGTTATACTTTTAAAGCACTTCTACATTTTACATTACAAATTGCTAATTTTAGAGTGCAACTTGTGAAGAGCGTATAGGAGTCCATATTTTAGTCCCTGGAGTTTACAAATTCCAAGATTACAAATTTTAATGAGCCCGTTGTTATCGTGATAAGTTGCAAACTTTGTGCGCAAAAAAACGAAATGACATTTATTACATCCATTAGGTCATTGACGAGGGATATGAACGTAGTAAATTCCAGTTGTAAACTCTGCAGGATTTTAGTATTAATGCATTCCGTATACAGAATGCAACCAGCAATTTAACACTATGACTATGAATTTAAGTCCTAGAAGATTGAAAGTACTTTACCACATTCAATCTAGCAGTACTCAGCTTACACAATTGGCTCTTCTTGAGTCCTTTGAAGTGAATTGCAGGATTGATCGGTGTCAAGGAGCATGATGATTATTTTCACGCGCACGCAGGTCTTCAGAGCTTATATATAAGCTGTCCATACTCGCTTCACAAGTTTATAGTCAGAGTTACACTGGCACAGCTTGAGTCAGTTCTATTTTCTTAAAACCTTTGTTTCAAAACAAAGCAATATGCTAACAGGGCATAAATAAACTAAAATTCATGACAAAGTCAGTTTTATCGATTAAACTACTTTTTAATGGGAAGCAATAAGAGGTTGTGAATCGTATAACAATACAGTGAATAAAGTTTTCCTTAACCGAGTTGAAATGATAATAACAGGAGACAAGGTTCAATTACTCTGATTCAATAACATAGGTGTCTTGTTTCAACAATGTGAAGATTGTAGTTAAGGAGCATTCAATATCTTATGGTCAAACGAGACCATCATGGACATCAGACATACTTCAACCTACTTCTCCGACTGTCCTTAAGATGCTTAAAATTTCACAGATGGCAGTGATCCTATCCATACATTTGATTCAACATTTCTCTAACCACTAATGTCAGTGATCCCAAGTTACTGTGACTTACTTGGCATCGTTGATTCTCAACTTTTTGCAAAGTTATGAGACCAGTGCTTTATCTCCGGATTTCATGAAGTC
>VCRD01002928.1:45239-88809 GCA_006783055.1 Trinorchestia longiramus | reverse complement strand
ACCCCCTAGTTGTGTACTGTCCTGTGCCTTGACCCCCTAGTTGTACTTTTGTCTGTTTGATATTTCCCTCGCCTAAGGAGACATGACAGAATTATTCCTCCTCAGGTGGGTGTCACATCCTGCTAGGGACGGTGGGGGGCCTGCTGGGGATGTTCACAGAGCGAGGGGTTGGGCCTCTGAAAGGCCTCAGTGCCCTCATCGTGGATGATGTGTCCTCTATCCTGGGTGATGAAGCTCATCTTGCTACCCTCGTCGACCTGGTCGTCCTGATCTACAACCAGCTCAGCAACCCAGGTGAGGAGGCATCTACAACCAGCTCAGCAACCCAGGTGAGGAGGCATCTACAACCAGCTCAGCAACCCAGGTGAGGGGGCATGTACAACCAGCTCAGCAACCCAGGTGAGGGGGCATGTACAACCAGCTCAGCAACCCAGGTGAGGAGGCATCTACAACCAGCTCAGCAACCCAGGTGAGGGGGCATGTACAACCAGCTCAGCAACCCAGGTGAGGGGGGTTGGTGAGGGGTTGTGCGTGTTGTAAAGGCCTCGTGCGCGTGCGTCGGCCACGTGTCCTCACGTGCACGTGCGTCGGCCACGTGTCCTCACGTGCACGTGCGTCGGCCACGTGTCCTCACGTGCACGTGCGTCGGCCACGTGTCCTCACGTGCACGTGCGTCGGCCACGTGTCCTCACGTGCACGTGCGTCGGCCACGTGTTCTCACGTGCACGTGCGTCGGCCACGTGTTCTCACGTGCACGTGCGTCGGCCACGTGTTCTCACGTGCACGTGCGTCGGCCACGTGTCCTCACGTGCACGTGCGTCGGCCACGTGTCCTCACGTGCACGTGCGTCGGCCACGTGTTCTCACGTGCACGTGCGTCGGCCACATGTCTTCACATGCACGTGCGTCGGCCACGTGTCCTCGCGTGCACGTGCAGCCATAGAGCGTGTGGTGCGTCTAATCTTATTGGTGGAATTCATCACATTTACGAGGTTAGTAATTGAGTTGCTGTAAATTATTATGAACCATGAATTGCACAATTCGGAGAGTTGCTGGCTAGGATACGCATGCCGTGTTTTTTTTCTTTACGTTAATCGTTGGTTTGTAGCTCATGGTACTTTCTGCACGATATGAGTGCTATTCCTCGTCCTATCTCAGAGACAAGAACGCGAAAATACATCTGACACTTGTTATTGTTGCTCAGTTGTGTCCTGCGCTTGTTATTGTTGCTCAATTGTGTCCGGCGCGTGCTATTGTAACTCGATTGTGCTCAGGGCTCGTTATTATTACTCAATTTGCCCTGCACTTGTTATTGTTGCTCAATTGTTCCTGAAACTTTTTATTGCGTTATATTTTTCGTCAAGCAAGGATGCATTCGCTGAAAAAGTAGGAAGGCAACGACTTGCACCCAACCAAACAGAGATTAGATACTTATTTTATTATATATCCCCGTGTCGGTCAGTGTGGACATCAGTGTATGAACGAAACCTGCTCTGCTGGCTGTACATATCCTGCATCATCGGGGAGGATATTTTGTGTAAAGCTACCATACCACGAAAAAAGTTGTCAGTAATGGAAATGAAAAAGGAGTTCGCAAATATATACCCTGGATAGAATGAGCTGAATTTGGCCAATTCGCAAGCAATCTAGTTGAGTACCCCATAAACTTGGGTTGAAACAGATGAACTATTTTCACAGAGTTAATCTTCGATTGCTTAGATTAGTGATGTGTTGGAGCTTAGAAGAGTTAGAACATTTGAAGAATTTTTAATGTGAATTTAAAGCTCGAGCGAGTGATGTGTTGTGGCGTAGAAATAATTTTAGTGCCTGGTACTACGAATTAGAGGCTACATGGTGACTTAAGGAGCCAGCTGTCATCACTGGAGGTCTACGCGTCGTGTCGTGTTGGTCCAGAAGCAGAGAACTGAAAATTCTCTTCTGGATAGTTTTCCTATGACGTCACCGATCACCCTCGTGCAAAAACCTAGTCTTTTTGTGTTAGAAAACACAATTTTCATTACGATGTTTGTGACGCCAAAATTTTATCCAGGTGAATATATATATATATATATTCTTGCTGAAATACATTTTACGTAGGCATGGATTCTTGGGAAATGTCCTTGGAAAGCTTCATTTATGAGCCACAACAGTCTCCTAAATTTTAGAAAGTATTTGTTACACCGGTGGAGATGGCAATGTATGCGTGTGAGTTTAACCATAAGTCTTTGAATAAATGTGTTTTCTGCTCTGATTTTTTCTATCATTTTACACGTTGCATTAAACGACTGCGCTGCATAACGTATGTGTTCTCATCAATTCAGAAAAAGGTTGCCAGGTGGTGTAGGTTTGTTGTACGTAATGTCGCCTCCGTCTATTCAGGCGCGATAAAAAAGTAGCTGCCCCAGTGTTCCAATGGTAAGAGTGTTATTGTAAGATGTGTAGTAGATGGTTGACGTGTGCTTCTTTGGAATATTAATAGCTTTGTATGAAGTACTAAACTTCAGATGCAATATAATATTTAGAACACTAATAATGAAATTTTGACATGAACATGTTTTAATCATAAATCGATAGTCGAAGCATTTTTCTGAAGTACATATGTATGGAACATATAATTTGTGTTATTCTTATTTTTATTGTCTAGTTTACATTGCTGATATAAAATTGCATGTCTTTTTCGTAGTTTGGTATCAATAACTGAATCCAAATAGATTTTTTGTTTTCTTGCTTGTTTAATTTGAATTATTATTATATACCTCGGAATCACTTCATGTTATATTTTCTGATGAACTTTAATTGAATTTAACCTTTGTTTAAACTTCACCTTAGAATAGAATAGAATAAGGCAATAGGAACGAGCCGTTTGGCCCATTCTTGGTTCAATACCTTCAATGTTATTAATGGCTCTTTCTTGGAGGTTTTTTTACTTTGAAAAGTTGCACAGCCAAACAGGCTCTCTGATGTACCAGCGTGTTGATAGTATTCAAGTACACTCTATTGTACAAGTATGTTTTACAACACAAGGTGCAGGTTCTGACATTCCTTCAAGTGTAAGTTTTGAAATATTATTCAGTATTAACTTTGTGAGTTTGATTTTAGTTTGACTTTTTTTGTGTATCATGTACTGAATTTAGGCCTCACTGTAATCATTTTATTATGCATTGATGCTTTAAAATTTCTTGTTATGAATACCAATTGTATGTGTCAAATAGGCAAATCATTCAAATTTTTAACAGGTTTCGGAAATGATTTGAGTTTAGCAACGTAATTATATGCTCAAGTTAGCACTAATAAGGTTCATTTTGTTACTTTAAAAGGACCTTACTAAAGAAACACTTGCAAGTTATTACATACAGTCATTGTGTTATTTTGTTTTCTCTTTACTCACTATTTTGTGTTAGTGTACAACTGGCCTCCATTGCATTTAATGTGGCAGTGCCTGCTGCCTCACACACCCATAATTACACAATTTACTGATTCTCACACCCATAATTAAATAATTTACTGACTCTCACACCCATAATTACATAATTTACTGCCTCACACACCCATAATTACATAATTACATAATTAACTGACTCTCACACCCATAATTACATAATTTACTGACTCTCACACCTATAATTACATAATTTACTGCCTCACACACCCATAATTACATAATTTACTGCCTCTCACACCCATAATTACTGAGGCTGTAACTGTTGCCCCCAGAGCGTCTCAATAAAGTGCTCATGGTGCACCACATTTATGAGAAGGATGTGACCACTGCACAGGAGCTCTTCTCTACAGAGTTCACCCTCGTAGGCACAGTTAAAGGTAAGACACAGAGTAGCTGGTGGCATGGATTATGCGTCCTGTTACCTTAGCTGCTCTTGAATATATATATATATATTTCAAAGCAAACTTGCTCTTGAAAGAAATACTTTCATATATATTTTAACATATCATGAGAAATACTTCCTTTATTGTTATACAAATATCCTTAAGGTGTGAAATATTCCTATATCAGCATAAGTTAGGAAAATATTTTGACATATTGCTATAATTTGAATTAATTCCTATTGTGTGTGGACAACTGACTTCAGTGATAGTATTTGAAGTATGTAGTGAGAAACAATGAGGTGCTGCTCTAATGAGCTGCTGGTGTGAAGTGCTTTAATTTTATCGAAGGAATAACTTTGTGTAGACCCAAGTGGTGAAGTGCAGCAGGTAAGTTCATGTTTTGAAGTCACTTTGAAGCTTACATCTCTGTGACTTGTTCAAAAACTCACTCTGTGGATAAGTTTTAAAATCTTGTGATAGGTTGTGACATAAAAATCGTACAGAAATGTACATTATTTTGATAACTGTCAATTATAATCAAAATATTTTAAACAGGGCACTTAGCTTATCACAAAATGACATGCTAGGTGTCTAAAGTAATATGTATTTTAGCTGACTCTGTGTCAGTGTTAGTCTTCCTTTATAAATGCTAGTAGGTCTTGCTTTATGAAATTAATCTTTGGAATTATACTGCAGTCCTTCATTGCTTCCTGTTTATTCTAACCCTTAACTTGTAGCTCAATTGAAGTTGTTTTCTAATGAACTCCTCAAGTGATCATGTTTTGCACAAATGATATGTACTGCCCGTAACTAAAAGATTTTCTTGTATTTTTGCTTAGAACAAAGTAATCCCTACTGTTCTTCTTAGACATGAATAACTGAATGTTTATTAACGGAAAAATTACTTTTATTATTATTTGAGTAACTTAAAAGTTTATATGAAAGTATTATTTACAAGAAAGAATTAACGGATGCTCTACACGTTTACATGCCTTAGTTTACTTCTCAAGAAGTTCGTGCAATTCATGCTATAGAACAGTGTTTCTCAAAGTTTTTTCAATCACCGCCCCCTTACGACGCTATATGATTTTCCAGCGCCCCCAAATGATTCTATTACTGTATATTATACAGTAACATACGCCCCCCATTCAAGGCGTACCCTCCTACCGCCCCCTTGCATTTCCTCAACGCCCCCAGGGGGGCGGTACGGACCACTTTGAGGAACACTGCTATAGAAGGATGCGGGGTCATGCTTCTGTGCTGTGTTAGGCTCCATTAAAGGAGTGAGGAAGGGATATTTTAGCTGAAGTCTTCATTACTTGGTTGAGGGGGTGGGCTGATCAGAAGGCCTTGTTGATATTTATTCTCACGTATTGATTTTTATTAAATGCTACTGCTGGAAATTATTTGTAGATGTTCTCTCCAGTATTTTTGTAGGTGTCCTCTACCTTGTCTCACATGACTATCACCAAATTTTTTTAGTTTGCATAACTGAACTTTGTACACTAAATTCTGTTTCAATATTAAGTTCATTCTAGTACTATATTGATAAGTCAGTTCTTGCTTTCCTAATAGAAACCTTTCTAGGAGTTTCATAAGGTTTTTAATCTAATGTATTCTCGGAAATGAGTGTGGATGAAAAATCTGGTATTGCATCCTTGATCTGAATTTGGTGATTACTTTACAATTGATGAGGGATATGGGTTATGTTATTATTTATATTGGTACTAAACAGTTCCCGTGGAAATTCCACAATTTAGATTCGACTAATTTAAAATTATTATAAAGATGAACGTATTATATATTTACGATGAATTATTGTATTTGGAATGAGTATTTTTTATTAATATATACAGAACTACCATTCTGTATCTAATCGGATGATAACATGGCCTAGATAGTACCCGTTGAAATTTCTTGGTTTAAAAGTGATGAAATTAAGGATCTAAGAAATAAAATGCATTTATCAGTTTTACCCGTAGTACTATCAGGATCAGAATATTTTTCTTGAATACATACAGAACTTTCATTTTGTATCTTACCTAACGATAACATGGCCGTGTAAAAGAAAGTTAATAATGGAAGAAATCGCGTGTTTTATAGTGATCTGGTGCCTTTGGTATCCACAATACAACGTTTGTAATAGATGCATACCCGTTCTGATTTCAGTTTAATAATTTTTCTTTAGTAATAGATAGGAAGTAATGGAACGGACATACATAGATACAGTAAGATGGAGATACATAGTCGATTATACAGGGTGGCCCATAAATAAGGTACCTTTTTAAAACTATTCTGGCTATAAAGCTACAAATGGTTAAAATATTTGGTTAATTCAGAATGAATGAGGAGATTTCAAAGTTTTCTACCAGCGTATCAAGTCTACCGACAATCACAATATATTCCCCAAAAAATTCATAAAATCCACCCCCCAAAATGAATCGCTACGCAATGGAACAACGAGCAAAAAGAGTGGAACTTTATTTCCGATGTAATTGCTCGGTTACTGCAGTTCAGAGGAATTACAGGAATATTGATGGTATTGAAAGAAGTCCTTCGAAGTGCATAAAAAACTTGTGTTGAAGTTTAGAGAAACTGGGATAAAAGCAGACAGAGAACGCTGTGGCAGGCCATGGACCATACGAACTGGTGCTCCAATTCAGCTTGTTGCAACGAGTGTTGCTGATCGGCCCAAAATTGCAGATTCTGGACTTCAGAAAATTCAAAAGAAATTCATGACCGTCCACTTCACTCAGCTAAACAAACAAACAAACAACTATTTCCAATCAAGTACACAGTACATAGACATTAGTACATTGGTTTTTCAAATTCTTAAGGTTAACATTCTTAGAGTAAGGGTGATGGTGAGCTCCATGCGACGATCCCGGGAGTTTGATGGGCGTGTCCATCGGCGTGGAGTTGAGGGCTTGCAACAGCATGGTGTGGCATCATGTCTTCTAGGATCATTGGACCATATTTTTTTCAAAATGCTAATGGTGATGCAATTTGTGTTAATAGAAATCTGTATAGACAGATGATTCAAGACTATTTGATACTTGAAATTGGAGATAATAACACAGAGATTACTTTTTTCCAACAAGATGGAGCTATAGCACACAACGAGAGAAACAATGCAAATGTTGAAAGCAATTTTTCCAAACAGACTAATTTCTCGTTTTGGTGATGTACCGTGGCCGCCTCGATCTCCAGATCTAAGTGCTCCTGATTTCTTTCTCTGGGGATACTTAGAGGAAAATGTTCATATTGAAATGCCTGATACTATATAGCAATTGAAATTAAACATCACTCAAGAGATCAACAATATTTCACCCGAGACATTAAGGAAAGTAATGAACAGCACTGTTGAAAGAGCACGCCATTGTTTGACAAATAATGGTCATTTAAAAGATATTGCATTCCGTAGTTGAACGTATTTTATTGTTTCATTTATTAATATATATTAAATTTCTTCTTTCATTCTGAATTAACCTACTCTTTTTACCATTTTTAGTTTTATAGCTATAATAATATTAAAAAGGCATCTTACTTACGGGCCGCCCTGTATATGTGGATACTCCCACGGTACGCAGGGTGCAAGAAGGCAGGTGTGTCCTGCCTGCACGCCACCACCGCAGGTGGCAGGAAGTAATGGGCCGGACACACAGATACAGAGAAAAAGAAAGAGATGGAGATACATAGTCGATTATACATATATGTCGATGATGGGTATAGGTCATAAAAGTATCATAGTATTCTCATACCATAAGAATAAAGGAGTCATTAATATGTACTATTTGGTTATTCTGATCAGCAATCTGTTCAAGTTACTTGTGTAAAGGTATGGAAGGGTCAGATGGTTTGAAGACAGGCTATTTAGTCGTGTTGTGTGTAGCTTCATCTGAAAAGCATGAAACAATTACCAATCATTCTGTTGTAAGTGCTACATTAGGAGTTTAAATCAAATGTTATATCTGCAGTATTACTCTCAAATAATCATAAATTTGATAAACGTAGAGCTTCTTAAGTTGATTTTGTTTTCTTACAGCTGCTCTTATGAAACCTTACTCAAAAGTATACTTTTTATAAAATTTTTCTTTGTGAAACTGGACTTTTATGAAAATATGTTCCTTTTTTTAAACTAGTAAAATGTATCGTTTTTAAACAATGAAGATAGTGAGACTGAAACTTTAAAGTATTATATCATATAAATTACTATATTGAATAAATTTTTACTTTTGGCATTCACATCCTGCTTGAAAATTGTATTTTTTTTGGAGTGTTTTGTTGGGAAAGGTTCATGAAAGTCTTCCAAGCATACAAGATAGATAGCAGTATGGTGCAATATTTCTTCAGTAGAGTGGATAACTTGGTATTCTCTCATTTCTAATTGAATTAATTCATACAAGGCGTTTTAAACTTTATTTTAATGGGGTCTTTATAAGACTTGTGATTTTGCATTAGGTGACTACCTACATTAAGCTCCTAAATTCTTCTCTTATACTTCAAAAGAGGACAATTTCACAAATACTTCATAATTCTAATTTTCAGCACCTCCACCAACCATCAAGTGATCAATTACAAAACTTAGTTAAAAAAATAAAGTATATGTTTTAGTCAGATTTGGGTTTAGTTTATATGGTGCAGATAATATTGGCCAACTAGGATGTTGGAAATTGTACAAGATTGGATGTTTTTTATGGTATCAATTGACATGTATGGTATCAAACAATATTACAAAAAAAGTAAATTAATTAAGCTTACATTTATTAAATTACTTTATTTTTCTTTTCTTTGGTTTTGTTTATTTGTAATTAGAATGTTCTTGAATATAACTGCTCACGCTTGTTATTGTTGTCAATGTATAATCCATTATTTCTGATGTGATGGCAGAAGCTGAAAAAGATGAGCTGGCAGAATTCTTGGCAAGTTCTCCAGACGTCAGTAAAACTAAGCCTGGTCCTGGTGATAATAGCAGTGATGGTGATAGTGAAGAGCTCAAGAAAGTGATAAAGAGCTCCAGGGTTTCTACCATTAGTAAGCGTGGTACCAAACGGGGTGGTGGTAATAGTAGTGGCTCATCTTTCTGTACCTCATCTGAGAATGAGGATGAGTCTCCCCTCGAACAAGCTGCTAGGTACGCTAATGAAAAAAAGCGTCGCGTTAAGCGGTCTCGGTCACGTGTCTCAACTAAATCACGCTCACCGAAGAGCCACGTTAAGCCCAAGAAAGACGGAGAGGCTGCTGTTGCGAGCAAGGAACCAGACAGGTAAGACTGTGGTTTTCAGGTAAATGCGGTACATGTACCTGTGGAAACATTCTCTATTGTGTGACTCAGAGAGCTGAAAAAGTTCATTCAAATTTTGTGGTAGATGCTGCTAAGTTTATGTTATGATCTGAATTTTTTCGCAGTTACTAAGTTACCTAATTTGAAGGTTGAATAAATAATTAGATGCACTACAGCTTTAAAATGAAACTAACTTAGAACAGCTTCATGATTCTGCAGATAAAAAGAAAAGTTTAGCTACTTTCTGCATTGCATTTAAACGGAAAGAATTATCTTGAATAATTAATTTCTCGATATAAAGTCACTTTTATTTTTCCTTCCTAGGTGATTGCAAGTTGAATTCTAATGAATTGGCTTATGGTTTTAAACTTCTTAAATTTTTAAAATGTTTTCTCTGTTAGATATCAAATCAGTATTTTTTAAAGACAATTGGGTTATTTTCAAGCATGTAAAGTGACGTACTGTATTTTGTCCGTGTTTTAAAACTAGCACATTGTGATTTTTTTTTAATATTGCCATTCAAAGGGAATAATTGTATGAAGAAAATTGCTCTCAAGAAAATGTAAACCAAAATAACTAAGATCCTGTTGTTAGCAATAGTTCTAGCATTTTAATTTTATGCTAATTAAGCAAATTGTAGTTATTGATTAAAGTTAAACATCAACTTGTATACTAGATGGTTGACGCGGCTAGAAATACGGCATGGGACTTGGGTATACAACCGAATAATTATCGAAGTAATTATTCGACCCAAGAATGGGCCAGAAGGTTCGTTCCTATAGCCTAATTCTATTCTTGTGCACTCTATTTTTGCACAAATTATATATAAGGTGTTCATGCCAATTAATTTTCAGTGGAAGAGATGAAAATCTTTGACAAGTTCAAGTTGTTTTGTGTAAATTTTAGTGCCTCGGTCTGATTACAGCGTTATATTTCAGTAAGGTTTTAGTATTGAAGTACAACTGCAAACATTGCAAGAGAGGTTAACTCAGCTGTCTACTTATTGTTGTAAAAGTATTTAGAAATTCTTCGGTTTAGAAAGCTCTTCATTTGTTTGAATTATTTATTAGCTGAAACTTTAAAGCTCTTCTAGTATATAAGTTTTTCTGAAATAGATTGAATGTAATAATAATTTGGTCATACATGATGTTGTCATTCACATAAACATTGCCAAAAAATATTAATGCATACCAATGGTGCTTTTTTAAGTGAACGTGTGTATTTCAGCAAAATACTCCTGTGAAAGTGTAATTTGTATAAAAAATTCTGTCGAATTAAAAATGCTGAGCTTTGTTCATGTGTATCTATTGATACACATTTACAGTTTGCAGAGGCTAGAGAACTGTGTGTGGAATTGATCAGGGCACTGTCAAATAATACAGTGCAGGTATATATGTATATATAAAGCTTTATAGCCATGTATAGCAAACACAATACATTCCTCATCAAATTGGTCCTTATTTATTATACAGGGTGCAGCAAAATGATCTAACACATTTGTAGGCCTAATAGCAAAATAAAGTATTAAATAGAAAATGGGTTTATTTTTGAAAAATACAGTTAACACCATTTTGTATTTTGTTTCTCTATTCTTTTTTTTTATATATTTTCATTCTTTGCTCAATTTTGCTTTCAATAAACATACAAATGAGTTAGATGATTTTGCAGTACCATCTATATCCATAAGTACCTATAATATATATAAGAACATATAGTACTTGCCTATAATTAAAATTATGCATTTAATGAAAGTTTTACCTTGAATTTAAATTTTGCTTTAAATTTAAGGTTTGTGTTAAATTTAAGTTTCATCTTGCATTAAAGTTTCATTTTATATTTAAGCTTTATAATTAATGAGTACTCTGAAAAATCAATTACCAATTTATTAAGTTTCAGTTGGATTTGTCAATATTCCAAATTTATATTAAACTTCAAGCTTTAGCTGTTTGGTTTATATTCATAAAGTTACAAAGATATAACTGGTATCTTATGTCTGAAATTTGGTCGTAACATACACCTATCATGGTCTCCATCAGGTTTAAACAACACGTGTGTGTTGACTAAATTTAAATCGTGTGTGTTGCTGGTTGTACGTCTGGTCAAGCGTGAGAATCGTCGAGTTCATCGTGTCATACCTGTGTTGCTTCTACACTACCTTGCTCATCGCTGCGAATTCTTTTTTTTATGTGCAGGAATTACATGATCAGTGGTTTCAGACAATTTTTTGATTTACCTTGTGTTACTTTTAATGTATTTGTTATAAATATTGGTCAGGGCGATTATTATGGAATGCAGTACTGTGAATTACCTTCAGCAAAAGGTTCTTGTCTTGATGTAAAGTCACGTTTTTGTGATTTGTGCTCCACCTAAAGTGCTGCAGTTGTGCAGTGGTGCTTCGACAGCATGTGTTGGTGTTGCTTGCTGTGATGCTTCAGCAGCATTTGCTACAGTTATGCAGTGATGGTTCAGCATCATGTGCTAGTGTTGATTGCAGTGCAGTAAAGAAAACAAACCCATTAACTTTACTTTTGATATAGTATATACATGTATTATCATGGGGTTTTCAACTTTTAATGCATACACCTTAAGGCTAGTGATGATGTTCCTAGTGATTTCTTCCACTCTTCTGTATTGCGATTGAAAGTAATGGCTAGAATTGATGCTAGATGAGCTTGATGATCTTGATGATGAGGAAATGGTCTGCTGGGTTGCAAGCAGGAGAAAATCAAATATTGGGAAAATTTTGAGCCAGAGAGTTGTGCATTGAAAGTGCAAGCCATGCACCGCTGTAGTACTGTAGTAAATATCTCACTACATTATATCGTGGCGGTTTTGAGAGGAAAAGCTTCTGTGGTTTACCCTGGAACTATCACAGAAGACTGCTGTAGTCATTCTCTTGCAAAGGTTTCCATCGTCCTGGAGGAGCAAAACAATTTTTTGTCAATGCACGTTACCCATAAATTTTTCTATTTGTCGTTAATTCTTCATTTTTCAGTTTTGATGCATCGTTGTTTTCACCCCACATCCATAACTCTGTTGTGTACTACACCACGTATGGATTTACCTCATATTTACTTCATTTTACGACTTCCTGCGTGCTTCCCTTCACTGACGTGCTCTATTTGTCCTCAGATCCATGCTGACGCCCCAGCTGTTCCTGACGGAGGAGAAGGAACTCCGTGCAGAACATGAACAAGAGTACAATGTTTTCAAAGAGGTCAGTGTCTTGGTCAAGATGTGTTCCACAGCTGACCATGAGGCAATATAAGCTCCTCCCTCTCAGAGCTGATCATGAGGCAGTATAAGCTCCTCCCTCTCAGCTGACCATGAGGCAGTACATGGTGTCCAATGAATGTCCTCTATTATATGATTATCCATATTTCAGATTGAAATGAAAAAGAATTAATTGTTTACTTCTATAAAATTTTATTTCTTTGATGATGATATCACAAATAAGAAATAAATATTCTTTTACCTTGCCTATTCGTTAGCGCTATTTCCATTATTTAGATGTAGTCACTGGTTATCTATGAATGCGCTGCATTATTAATTTTGAATGTGATGCACAGAATGAGGTTACAAAGATAAGTTAATAGATTTCTCTCTTTTTTGAGGATCTGAGGTATACTTCTTTCACAAAACTACCCACACTACTACCATTTTCTTGTAAAAATGAACTTCACTGGATGTGTAACTTTGTGCTTTTGTATCTGCCAGGTGCCGGAGATGCACCCTGAATACGAAGCAAAGTATGAGCTCTTCATGACCTGCTACAGGCAGCGCATGGTGGGCTCTCAGTCTGACCCTGACTTGGAAGAGAGCGTGTGGAACGCCTACTGGGCTGAGGAACTGGAAAAGCTCAAGCAGAAGGAGTGGGAGGCTAAGCGCAAGGAGCTGGTCACAAAGTATAAGAAGGTCCTCAATAAGAAAAAGAAAACTACTGCTGATGTGGCAGAGCGGATTTCCTCAGAGACGTCTGTTGCAGGAACCTCCATGCTTGACAATGATTCCATGTCGTCGGATTCAGTTCTCATGCAGAGTTTAGCATTTGCCACGAACGCCGCAGAATCTGATGTATTCGCTAAAACAAGTTCACTAATAGAGCCTGTGTTACGGAAGAATAGTTTTTCGTTTGAGAAAGCGTTCAGAGTAATTGAAGACCTCTGTGATTCCCTCGGCATATTGGGCACTGCTTTAAAAGGTTTTCTGGGAATAGCAAAAGACAAAAACATGAATACTCCTGAGGGTCTTAAGATATTCACTGATGCTGACAATGTAGCTCTCTTCAAGATGGTTATAGAGAGGTGGAGAGGCCAATTAAAGTCTTCCCCTACACAGTCAATAAGTGAACGGTTACAAGAAGGCATCAAAGCTGCTGAAAATGTCCTTCAAGAGGCGCAGCAGAGACTCAACACTCATGAGCCTCCTGTAACAATTCATCCTGTCGCTTCTGTTGTTACTTCGAGAGCTGCTACATCTACTATGAGAACCTCTGGGCCTGTAGTAGGACAAGCTTCAGCTACTCCTGATAAGAAAAATTCAACGACTACTGGTAAAATTATCATGGATGATATCGACATGGATAGCATCGCGCGAGCTACGCTTGGTAAAAACCCTGGTGAGGTTTTGAATTTCATCAACAATACACTTGCGTATGATGGAAAAAGTGTCAATAACGAGGAACTGACGGCTATTTATCTTTCGATATCTGCCTTGCACATGAGCATGTCTTTACAGAATAAACCACCACCTTCTTCAGCACTATCTTCCCCTCCCATTTCCTATTCTTCCTACGCTTCAGCCAGATCTATAGCGCCGTCCAGCTCGTACAGGGATGTCAAGAATGATAGCAAGTCATCGACCTCGTCTTCGCATCCTACCGAAGAGACGTTCTCTTCGTCCCTTTCAATGCCTCTCAAGCTCCCTTCAGGGTCTCAAACAGCCAACGACATCTTAATGGCATCTATGTCCGAGTCCCTTGGCGATACATTCCTTTTAGGACTCCCGGGCTCGAATGAGCATCTTAACTCAAACCAGAGACACTCGAGTGTAAATCCGGGTAACTCAAGCGTAAATACCGGTAACTTGCGACGGATTTCTGGCGACATATATGTAAAACCCAGTAACTCACGCGTAAATTCCGGTCCTGCCGTCGAGAACCCAGGCCACATAACCGAAAATCCATCACCGTACTCCGCCAGCAGCGCCTACAGCCCTACCATCCCCTCGTGCTCGAGTACCGCTAGCTATCTCAAATACGACAAGGTGAAGCAAGAGACAAGGTCTTCCATTGCTGACAAGGATGATTCCTGGTTTGTGCAGGAGGTGAAAACTGTTCTCAGCAATCCAAACATCACCATTGAAATGTTCAACAAACAACTGGCCACCATATTTGTTAAGAAACCTCGTAACTATCAGTTTTCTGCGAGCGACCTAAACCTTGCCAGTAAATTACAGCAGTTAGGCACTTCCGGTTATTCCGGAGAAGGTTTCCTCTCAGCAATCAAAACCGTCCTAAATGTCTGAAGCTGTCAGTGAGGTACGCATACTATGGACTAATTTCCTAATTATATATGAGGCGTTGCATGCTGCACGGGCGAAGATAACAAAAATAAGTTTTGTATATTTACCAAACAGAGTTCATAAAATAAAAATTCTTATAACATAATTAATTACGTGTCTATCAATGTGTTCTTGCTCTCATTTTATAAGTTAACTACTGCTATCAAGCTTGGCTGTGATATTTCGGTATCCTGGGGAACTTTTTTTTTGCTGGTGGCGTCTTCGCCCGTGTGGCACGGAGTGTCTTGTATTGTTTTAAAACGTATATTCAGTTCTAAAGAAAGTGGAAGAGATAGTAGTAAAATGCGTGCTCGTCAGTATGGTTAAAATCAAATTTAAATCAGATAATCCTCACTGCTTAAGAATTTCAGTTCACATTGAATCATTGCAGAGTTTTTTTACTTGAAATTTTTAAACGTTTAGCTGTAAAATATTTGCCTTTAACACTATAGTTAAGAGAACTAAACTGGATGGAAACTGCTGATGCACTGTTTTTCCTTAGCCATTTCAGGACAGACTGTGTGGAGGTCCAGCAGACGTGTCCTGGGTGTGATGAGATGGAGTCCCTTGGAGACCTTCTTGTCTTCTCCGGTCGCAGTATAATGTGCCATAGATCGTCACTCACAGTATATTGCACTGTACAGATACTCACAGTATATTGTACTGTATAGATACACTCACAGTATATTGCACTGTAGATACACTCACAGTATATTGTGCTGTACAGATACACTCACAGTATATTGTACTGTACAGATGCACTGACAGTATATTGTACTGTACAGATGCACTCACAGTATATTGTGCTGTTGTTCTCGTGTCATTGGAAGCAGTGTAGTGTTAAGCAGCCAACAGTTGGGCCGTGACTGCAAAGGCTGTCCTGTGAAACAAAAAAACACTTCTTTGGTCTCTCCGTCGCTATTCCAGACATTTAGCAATGAACTAGTGGTTCTTTAAACCATTGTTCAATGCATATCATTGTACTCGAGAAGATCAGTAATTTAATTCTCGCGTATTTCAGCTTTCAAGTAGCTATTGTAACAACAACTTTGATCTTCTACCTGCCAGCCCTGATGCTCCGGACGCTGTACGGCAAGTTAATACTGTTGCCACTGTCATTAATCTATGAGTTGTATATTTTCCTGTGTAAATATTTTATTAAACTTTTCGTGTTTGCGTAAACTTTTGTTTAGCAGAGGTATCCTTAGGTTCTTGGCCTCACGCTAGGAACACGCTTCCTGAAGGAGGGGTTTCTCATGTGCATTTTCTTCCTTCCTACAACGTAAATCATGCACAGGCAATTCAAGTTCCACCGCTTCATCAAAAGGGCTTAACCAGAGATCTGGACGCAGCAATTTATCAGGTTGTGGAGACACCAAGACAGCAAATCATCAGGGTGTGTAGAGAACTAGACACAGGACGCTATCTGGGTGTAGATACAACGGTAGCAAATCATCAGGGTGTGTAGAGAACTAGACACAGGACGCTATCTGGGTGTAGATACAACGGTAGCAAATCATCAGGGTGTGTAGAGAACTAGACACAGGACGCTATCTGGGTGTAGAGACAAAGGTAGCAAATCATCTCGAGGCACTGTGGGTCAAAGCATGAGATCTGCTGCACTGTACAGTTACGTGTTAATTTCCTCTAGTCTTATGTTCTAATACTAGTACATATGGAAGGGGAAAAATTCTCGACGTTTCAATTTTTTCCGATGTCCCAGTCGACTCGGCCTTTCTGGAATTTCTATGTTGAAGAGAAAGGAGGCTAATAACTAAACAAAATCACGTATTTTATAGTAATCCGGTGCCTTTGGCATCCACAATGAAATGCTTACAATATGTGTGTGCCCGTTTTATTGAGAAGTTACACTTAACCTAAGATGAACACTTTATTTCAGCTCAGTAGTAATTACTTGTTTCAAGTTAATTTTCCCTCTGTAATTCAGCTGTGAGGGGGACAGCAAATAAATTTATCCATAAATAATCATCCGACGACTTTTATTATATTGGTACATCTACTGTATAGTATAGAAGATGGTACGATATTGAGTTGGTCTATGGTTTGTTTGAGTGAAGAGTACTACACATCACTGGTACTGCTAGTACTATTACTACTACTAGACCAACCACTAACCCTCTTTGGTTTTCACAAGAAATTAAGGGCTTCATAAATGCCAGACAACAGTTGTACAAAAGACTTGAAAGATACCAAACAACGTTATCGTCAAGAACAAATGCAGAGTCGTTCAATAAACGATAAGACACAAAGCGAAATAAAGAAATGACAGTGGAAGCAAAAACATAAACCAACCCGGCAAGGAGCTATAAGTACGTAAAGGACAAACGACTCAGAAAAGATACTATTGAACCCCTGATCGATCTCGATAGCTCAACACTAACGGATGTTAAAAGCAAAGCCGGAAGTCTAAATACCTGCTTTGCTTCTGTGTTCACTCGTGAAGACACTGAAATCCCGAAGAAATTGTGATGAACGGCATATTCACCCTAGAAGATGTGGACAAACAGCTCATCCTTCTGAACCCATATAAATCAATCGGACCCGACGGCATTTTAGTAGTACTACTGCTACACTCCACTGGTACTGCTAGTACTGAAATGTTTACTTTGTTCACTGCGGAGTAGCGTGTCTTGTCTCCATAAACTAATGAATTAATTTCTAGCGGATTTACCTTTTGATCGTATTCTACAAAGTTTTTAATGCGCGGTGGACGCTTTGTTCATTATCACTTCCTGGAGAACACTGGACAGCTCTAACGTCAGTGCTAATATAGTTAAGTTGTCTTTATTCTTCCTACCTGCTTCTTATCCCCCTTGACTACTTCCACTTCCCTAATCTTCCGCGAAAAAGTTTGATTACGAAAACATGTTTGCAAATCCGAGCAAATTGTACTGTAATTAAATCGATTCAATGTTCGCCCTTTTAATTTCCTCTGCATTCAATCTAAAGGTAGCTCAACTTCATGTGACTTTCCATCCAAATTTGACAGTAAACAATCCAGTCTTGTCAGTCTTCTTCTAATTATGTTCCCCATTCGCGAGTTAAAGTATGCTGATAGTGGCTAAGTGGACCCCGAACACCAGGTGCGTGATCATAGTAACTGTTTTGTAGCAAAAGTTTAATATGCTGAGAATATTTTCATTACATTAGATAATATTTTATATTGTGAAGATATTTTATGATATGGTCAGCATTGCAGTCTATTCGATGTGGGTGGTGGTATCAGATCCACTTAAAATACGTGGGAAAGCTGAAGTACTAAATTCTGTTTTTGAGCAGCGGGTTAAAGGGTCTGCGTTAGTGTCCAGGATAGAAGCTTCAGGTCCAGCACATTTAATTGTGTGTTTAAAAGAAACTCGTGGTGAGTGTGTTTTATTACTTCTTTTGTTTGACAATAATTAGTCATCTCTCTTCCTTCGTGTTTCACGTATACATGTAAATTCCGAGTAGATGGGGCGTGGCAGGAATGCTTTCAGAACGTTTCTATTTTTTTGTATAAAGCTGTGCGAGTTCTGAATTTACACACGTGAACGTCATACGTGAACATTCTGTATATAGTGATCCGTATACGTATAACGTATATTGCTCTGCGTGTTTTGATCTGTGAATGTTTTGAACTATATGTATGGTGATCTGTATATATTGATCTGTGTGTTCTGATTCATGTGTGTTTCATTCGTACATGTTTTGATCGAAGTGGATGCGACATTTGATGTAGATGATATGCTGTGTTGTTCGTGTGTATTGCTGCTGTGTTGTGTGCTCGTATTGCTGCACTGTTGTGTATATTGCTGTTGTGTTGTGTGCGTGTATTACTGCTCTGTCTTATGTGTATATTGCTGCTGTGTTGTTTGCATGTATTGCTGCTGTTTTGTGTGTATTGCTGTTGTGTTGTGTGCGTGTATTACTGCTCTGTCGTATGTGTATATTGCTGCTGTGTTGTTTGCATGTATTGCTGCTGTTTTGTGTGTGTATTGCTGCTGTGTTGTGTGCTTGTATTGCTGCTGCTGTTTTGTGTGTGTATTGCTGCTGTGTTGTGTGCGTGTGTATTGCTGCTGTGTTGTGTGCGTGTATTACTGTGTTGTGTGTATTGCTGCTGTGTTGTGTGCATGTGTATTGTTGCTGTGTTGTGTGCGTATGTATTGCTGCTGTGTTGTGTGTGTATTGTCTCAGCAACTATTGTCATTACTTAAAATATACA
Source organism: Trinorchestia longiramus (assembly GCA_006783055.1). NCBI lineage: Eukaryota > Metazoa > Arthropoda > Malacostraca > Amphipoda > Talitridae > Trinorchestia > Trinorchestia longiramus. The sequence continues at coordinate 69,917 of VCRD01002928.1, read as the reverse complement.
TTTTTATTTTGTTTTTCATGATAGCTGTGTTTTCACTATTTGTTAAACCTGTAATTTTTCCTAAGTTTTTCTTTGCACAAATTATCTTTAACTTCATGTCATTTCAGAATGATTTTAACCGAGTCCTTTAATTGTAATAAAAATATTTCACTCAGTTCTGGTGAAGTCACGACGCAATTGCGTTGAGTAATTGAAAAACTTGCGTTATCTCCTGACGCGAGTTGCGCAGAACGTTCGTGACACAATGTGCACCCGGAACGTTCGTGGCACAGATAAGCTGATATGTTTACCGGTCTTTTAGTGTAAATAGTTGTTGAGCTTGGCTTTTTTTCCAAGATCTTGGTTTTTTGTTGCCTGTCTCAGATGCTTTTATGACATGAAGTGTCTCAAATGCTAGAAATGAGCAGAAGTTTGTGAGATTTTACCGATTTAGCTTAAATTATTGACCATGGATCTACATGAATGCCTGCAGAAATATCACACAAAAAAGGAAGTCATTAGGCTACCACGAGACTACCTAGATTTTTCATTCGAAATTATTTTAAATGTGCAAAATGATTATTTTTATATCATTTTTTTGTGCGGGTTTTGGGTTCATGTTATGTATAAATTACTGTAAGGGCATGAAATTTTTAAGGGGCAAAGTTTGAGTGAAACAATATTGATAAAATGAGCTCGATGCGGTTTTGTACAAACACAAAAGTTACTAAAAACTATTAAGAACAGCACCAATCATTAACTTTTATCAACTAAAGTAAGAGGTAATTTCCTTAAACTATCAGTGCGGCAGTGATTAGAGGGGTTTTATACCTTGAAACTTTTTCATAACAGTAAATATTTAGTAGGAAGCAACTTTTTATTACAATTAAAACTACATTGTTTGTTTTCTCCACTTCAAAGGGAAGCTATCATGTGAGGAGAAGAGGTTTCTGAGTTTTCTTGCTTCTGAGGTCTCAGCTAGTATTTAATATCGAACTTGACCCTCTGTAAAAGCTTATGCTGTTCGTTGAGCAGCCAGTTATTTGGCAACAGTAAATCAGAGTGCTTGTCAGTGTGAGAGAGTTTCTGGTGCTATAAGTCGTGTTCACGTTAGTCAAGTGATGGTACAGGATCAGTGGAAGCATGTGTTGGAACAAGAGAGTCGCGCTACATTGGTTGAGTGGTTAGCCACTTGTTTTTGTGGTTCTTAAGATCCTGATTTGAGTCTCAACGCAACACTCAATTCCTCCTGCTTACGATAAAAACAAATAAAAATACATATACTGAACACTATATGGAAAATAGTTTGTCTCCCTACTATATTGAGATTTGAAATCAAGGACGTATCTCTTAACGACACTGACGCAATCAGGATCAGTTATAATACACCTCTCAGGCTGGCTCAGTTTTTACGGTTTTACTATTCTGAACATCTACGCTATCTTCTCTCGTTGTTAGCGTACGTACCCGCAAGACTACCCAGACACTAAGAAACTGTGCTTAGAAGGAGGCTTGAATAAAAGTCATATATAACGAAATGCTATGTTTCATGGGCATATGACGGATGCAAAAGAAATTCCTCAATAGTATTGCATCACCTAATACTTAAAATTCATTCTTATTTCTGAAGCGCTGATGAGATATTTATAATATATTGAATCTAGGTCAAAATCTTGGGATTTCTGTATGTCTGTATTGCTCATTATATCTGGTGTTTGACATCGGGGATTGGTTACTACTAAAGTTGCGAACGTCAGTGGCGCAAAGGTGATAAGGGTGTGGTGACTGGTGAGTTCTGAATGAAGAATCGTGCTCATTAAAGTGTTGGTACTGGGATCTGCGTTAGAAATAGTAGGTTTAAATTTAACATCAGAAATAAGTAGAGTGAAAACTTTTAAGTGACTCAACCTTAATAGTTGGTGTTCCAGAGTAGCCATAAGTTGTAGAAATTTATCTATTTTTATTAATATTTATCAGTATTTGATCAAAGTTAATGGTAAACCAGCTCATATGCTAACAGTTAGTTAACCATTGGCCTTTGGGCTTTGGTTTCTAGAGGGGAGTAAAAGAAAGGGAAACGGTGGACATATTATGGTGAATTGAATGGTGTTTTCTTTATTATTGGAGCTTTACTATTTTTTCAAAATAATTTCAGTGTTGATGGTGTTTTTAACTAGGTTTACCTTATAGGTAACTTGTATACAAAACAATTTAAAATTTATATCATTAATTTATTGTCCTTTGTTCTGATGGTTGAGTTTAGGATCTGAAAAATTACATTATACACAATGAGAAATGATTTCTCATAAACAGGTCTCATGACTATGTACATTGGCTGAAAAGACTGGAATTGAAAAGGATGTTGAGTGTGGTGTGGGTACTATGCTTTCAGTGGTGGCAACTGTAGCAAATTAATACAATTTTGATCTAGGAAAATATGGCATGTGATTGATTAATATTGACTAGTGCAGACCTGCAAAGTAGTGTGCCATTACTGCAGCTCTATTTATTTGACTGTGGTCAACCACAGGTCATTTTTTCCTAAGTGAAGGAAATTTGAGCAAGTACTTTGTCTAAATTTTTATTGTAGAAATTTGTGCAATCAAGCTAGCTTTCTTGTAATCTATGCCACAGTCATCAATCTTCATAAACAATTTAATTAATCTAGGTCAAGTTTTTGACGAGTGTCAAGAGCCCTCTGGTGAGGATTTTCATGTTCAGTTCTTTATACTAAGAAAGAAATTGAGTCTGAAATTCATGTTATTGTAGATTAACATAAAATTTAAAAGGGTTTTTATGTGTTTTATTAAATGTATGGAATAGAGTATCACGAGTTACATGCCAACCTTGCAAACAGAAGTATGATTTTCTTTAATTCTATCTAAGACAAAAATTAGAAGTGTATAGCATACACTGTTAGTTTGAAGAAATTTACAGCCTAAAATGAAAGACTTGAGTGCAGGTTTAAAATATAGAATTTTAATGCTGTATTTATTGTTCAATATATATGTGTGTACCTCTATAATTTTTTATATTTATATGTAATTCTACATATAACAAAATTATGTAATTCCAAAATACTGTTTTGTAGATCAAAAATAAATTTTTGAACTTATTTCAACACAAGATAACAAAGAGGAGAGGAATCTGTACTAGACGAGTTAAATATGCAAATACTTGGCAAACATAACTGACAGTTGTTTTAGCCCAGTGGTTCCCAAACTTTTTGTGATCAAGTACCACTTGGAGGTCCCGTACAGTTGCCGCGTACCACTTGGTTCCAGAGAAACTAAATTCGATCAGATATCACTTTATTTCCATAATTGTACAAGTAGAACACGCAAATCAACTAAGATTTGCTAACTACAAATTCTTGCAAATTGTTTAAACACTTTGTGAAGTAAAATATAACAAAATAAAAATTGTTCATGACCCTGAAAGTGTTCGCGTACCACCTGGAAGACGTACCACAGATTGGGAACCACTGTTTTAGACAGTCAGAAAATTAGGCATAGTTCAGCAACAGTCACTAGTTGACACTATTTACCATGTGAAATGTGTGAAAAGTTGTGAAATGTGTGAAAAGTTGTAAAATTAGCAGTTGCCTACCAAGCTGAAATTGTAACACCCAGGGATTTGATGTGCCTGGCTGTTGCAGTTCAGTAAGAAGACTAGTTGTTATTTAAACTTTGTTCTTGGTTGTGTACATTGTGATGTTAATTTCCATCTTGTTTAGTAGGCTTAGTGGATTTTGGTTAATGGTTCCTATGGAAGAGCTGGGTGGCATCTTCCAAGGTGGGAAGATCAATTCTTTTACATGAATTTATTTTAAAGAAGGGCAAGGCAAAAATACTAATATCATTACTGATAAATTAAAATGGCATTAGATATTTTATTGGGACAGTTGTGCAGATTTCAATTAATAGATGAAGAGTAATCCTGTAAACCTATTAGGATCTCAAGTTCCAACATGTGAAATGATTGAAGTAAATGTGGAGTAGTGAGGCAAGAAAAGATAAGCTATATACTTTGATGATTAAGACAGTAGCCATAGAAAGAAGCACAACAGGAGTTTGGGCTTCTCTGAAATACCAGAATTCATCCAGCAAATGCATGAGGTTTTTGAGAACCTTGCCATGGTATTTTGGCTGAACTCAAATAACCATACAGAGTACTGAGGTGAAGCTTCTGATATAGGCAGTGGGGTCCAACAAATAGCAATGTGTTTCCAAAAGATTCTGCTCATTGTGAAACACACACACCAAGAAAGATGCAGAAATGGCTGTTGGAGAATATGCAAGATATTGCTACTTACCTAGTTCCTTATGGTAATTTACTTGATTGTTATGGTAGGAATATAATCAAAAAATAAATTTATTATTTGAGACAAAAGTGCAGTTTGTAGAATGTGTGAAGATGGCATTTAGATACCTGGTTTCTGAAGCTAATTGTTATAGGATTTGTTTACAGGTGTTATATTTACTTTAAAATTGGCATTTTGATATGCATTTCAAACTGGCTATGGTACTTTTTTCTAGGTAGAAACTCGATTTCATCTCAAACGTCCTGTAGGTAGGCCAAGCAGCTGAGACTTAGAACCCATCTTCATCCAATACTGTACATCTTTATCCTGTTTTGGCTCTAATAAGATTGTGTTTCTACTTAGACGAGACTAAGGTACACATGATGTAAATAAAATTTTAAAATGTGTTAGTAATTGCCAATAAAGATTAACACTTTCACTGCTGCTTAATGCATATGTGCATCAAGTGATCTCTTGCTGTTTATTCAAAGTTCCAAGTGGCAGCAAACGTGTTAATTGCCTGAGAACGAACTTTGTGCACTGTAATGCTGCATTTTTTGCCATTTAACAGAAGATTAAATTATGAAAGAACTGTAGTGTTCATGAGTAAGAACTTCATTTATTTTGAAAAAATATATAACTAAAACTTGTCAAGAATAGTGCTGTAGCATTCAATATGTTTCTCTCAATTATTCAATAGGAATGAGTACATTTCTAGTATCATCTTTGCCATTTGTAGATTTTAAATAATTTGCTATGATCATTCATCATATTTTTTATTCCCAGCACTGCAAACAGCATATGATAAAATTTTTGTAGTCAGAGACTTTATTTGAAAGAAACTACAATCTGCAGAGAATGGTCTGTAGTCAGTTTTTGGATCTGTGACATATCTCAGAGAATAGTGTTTTTTTTTAGACCCTTTGAGTGAGATGGTCAGTGATGTTATCAAGTACATCAAGTTGGATCTTAGGATTAAGTTCCTGGAGTAGCTGAATAATTTATACAATTCTATTACTTGAGTAATACGTGTACCATATGAAAAGCGTTTCAATTATCCATCTGCAAACTTAACAGTGTCACAATTTTTACTGTAAACTTATGCTGCAACACAAGGTAATTTCAGTGTCAAAAAATAAAATTCAAGCAAGTATCCTTGAGCTTAAAACTTTACACCTTTATTTTCCCAGAAGTATTTTACATAATCAATATTTACCTGAAAAAAAAGCTCTAAAATCCTAAAGTGACACCAATAAGTTTACAGTTAAATTACTGCAATGTCAAAATGTATAGAACAGTTTTAAAAAATCAGTAAAAATTATTAGCATCAGTATTGGCTAAAAATATACTGTTTTATTTCTAATCTAAAATCAGATAATGACTTTTTTTAAAAGATGGCAACAGACTAAACTTTTTCAATTTCCAATTTCAACAAAGTTAGTTTAATGATCATGAGTTAGAATAAGTCAAAGTAATATTCTATTGAATAGGCTCTTAATAAAATATAATGCTCTATGTATAAGGTTACAGGTCATACCTGTACATACCTTCAAGTTTATACATCTTTGCCAGTTTATACAGTTGATGATTGTTTAGTGGGGGAGTATTGCTGGCAGCAAACTTGACCCTAAGTATAGTTTCCAATTTCTTTTTTCTCCTGATGGAGGCACCTCCTCAGATTAAAAAAGTATCTTGAGGGGAAGAATAATTTATAAAGTATGCAGTACACCACATGTTTCGTTATCACAAACAGGATCTATATGTTTAAAAAAAAGATAACTTGTTGTCAAAAACCATATTTAAGTATTAAAAATGCTTAACTCACTCAAAGAGGCACGTTAAAAGTTGGGTCTCTCAGGTGTGGTGTCGGTCTAGTTGTTACGAGCATGTGCTCAGTATAGTCTTCATAACTTATTTAGTTTTCATAACTTATTTAGTCTTCATAACTCATTTAGACTTCATAACTTATTTAGTCTTCATAAGCAACAAACTTCTTAGTCTGCAACCACGTTGAACAAGGCTTTCAGAAGCACAGGCTGCAGGAGTGTCTCTAGTGATGAAAAAAACAGCATCACCTGCAAATAGTTTGCAATTTTTGATAAAAATATTTAAAAAAATTGGGCAAGCATAGAAGTACACCAGAGGAAGTAGGATTTAATGGACTAAAACTATTAAAGATTATACCTGTTCTGTCTTTAAAAGATGAAAGTTTAAAAGTGAATGAAATGGATCACTGATTCCATAACATAAAAGTTTACTCCTCAAAATCTAGTGATCAAAATAGTCAAACACTTTATGCAAGTCAAGAAAATTATGTATGATAAACTTCTTAGTGTGATAGGTGTGAAATAAGTCTTGCAATAATTAAAAAAATAGCCATAGTTGTTTGTCCCTTTACAAAATTTGAATTAGTTTGAAACAATTGAGAATTTAGATAGGAGTAGCTTCTCAAATATTTTATTAGTAAAAGGGCAAATTGAGATGGGCCTATAATTCTCAAGTAAATTAGTAACCCTGACAGAAAAATGTATGTGTTCTTAGTTGATTTCTTTTTTTCATTTTTAGTCAATATAACTTTTGTAAAGAAGTTTCCTTATTGAATGAAGAGGAAGAAGGCTAATAACAAAAAAGTTGTGGATTTTACACTAACGTGATGCCTTTGGGACCTAAAATCCGCTGCTCTTTCCTAATGGTATGTTTGAAATTAATTTTCCCTATTTAATTCAGCTCTGAGGGGATACAAAATATATTTTGAATAAATAAATGTAGAACAGCTTCTATTATATATTGCGGATGAGGATCTCCTGTCCTGAAGATAGGAACTGCATGCCTTATTTTAAATACATCAAGTTTGATCCCAGTTACCATGCAACAGTTGAAAATATGGGGCAACACAAGAGCAATGTGGTCAACAACTCCTAACAAAATTCTAGCTTGAGTCTCAGGAATGTGTAATGGTTTGCTCTTGCAAAATCTAATATTTACATTCAATTTTAGATGAATTTGTTGGTGGAAAAAAGCAGAAGCATCTCTAACCTGGATTGAATTTGTATTGAACTCGAATTTGTATTGAAATTAAAGTCTTTTTGTTATAGTTTGCACATCTCCTGCCGAAAATTTTTTCAATCATTTTCAATGGTATCTCGTGCAGTTGTTGCATGACTTCGAACTGAATTTAGCTACCATATAGTGTAACTGTTGACTTTTAATTTCTGGTCTTGTCTTGTGCAGTTATTTTAATTGACACTAGGTATCATGGCTACTAAGCCGTGCACACTTCGGGGCATTGCAGCTGAAAAGTTCTTGGATACACTCTCCAAATGTTATTTGATCAAGAAGTTCGGTGCGATCATCCGGGAAGCAAGGTGAGTAGCAACTTCACAGCTTTGTGTCAATAGAGGTAAAATGAGTAGCAATATCACAGCTTTGTGTCAATAGAGATAAAATGAGTAGCAACTTCACAGCTTTGTGTCAATAGAGGTAAAATGAGTAGCAATATCACAGCTTTGTGTCAATAGAGGTAAAATGAGTAGCAACTTCACAGCTTTGTGTCAATAGAGGTAAAATGAGTAGCAACTTCACAGCTTTGTGTCAATAGAGGTAAAATGAGTAGCAATATCACAGCTTTGTGTCAATAGAGGTAAAATGAGTAGCAATATCACAGCTTTGTGTCAATAGAGGTAAAATGAGTAGCAACTTCACAGCTTTGTGTCAATAGAGGTAAAATGAGTAGCAATATCACAGCTTTGTGTCAGTAGAGGCAAGATGAGAAGCAACCACAGCTTTGTGTCAGTGGAGGCAAAGTAGATAGCTAATGCTTTTAATGGAGTCTGGTATTTGTTAATAAGCAACTTCTGAAGTCCACTCTTGACCAAATTTTTGTTTAGCAAATATTGTTGCTTTTGACATTTGGGTAGTATTTATTCATCAGAAAATTGTTTGTTTTCACTGGAATTATTTTTCCTGTCAAATTGATTTTTTTAACTAGGAATTTAGATTAACAGATTCATTTGTACTGGTATAAGCAGTGTAATTTGGTCACACTGGTTGAGTCAGTATAGTGCCTTTTAATCTACATTTCCATTGGGTAGCTGTTGGGGTACAGAAATGCTGTCTGCATGTGCAGGCAGCATTTCTAACAGAAGCCTTAAATCTGTACATCATTCATTGCAAGGGCATTGCTTAGTAACGATGAGAGGTTGCGTCTGGTAACACATAAGAGCTCACTGTGCTAGTCATCAATGTGTTAATGAAATTTCATTGTGTTGTGAAATGTTTGGGCGGCTGGAAAATTCTCTTATTATTAACATTTTTGTTATTTATATTATCATCCTTATATTTATAATCCTATATTAATGATGCGACTGCTACGACTAGAGTATTTAAAGTTAGTTGACATTGAAAACTTGTAGCAATTGAAATGATCAACCGTTATTTTTGATGTTATTTACACCTGAACAGAAGGACAAGAAGTGTAAATGAGGTCGTAAAATTCAAGTGAGTGATTGTGTTGCAGCGGTGAAGGCAAACCTGAGCCCAGCACTAACAAGAAGGACCTGTTCGAGGAAGTCGCTATGCGGGATGAAATTGGAGACTGCGCTGTTAGGAGCGAGATGGTAAGTCAATAAGTGTGGAAAGTTATAGGGCAAGATTATGATGTAAGTTGTTACCCAATCGAAGAATGTAACGGTCTAGTTGAGTGTGGTAATTCATGTACAGTTGATAGATGTAGTCAGCCATTTATTATTTTTTTTACACGAGATTCATGATGGATACACGAACTCAATGCTACTAAGTATTATACAGGGTGTCTCAAAAAATGTACTCACCCTTTAACCGTTGCTAACATGCTGTCTTCTTTGTGTTGCAGGTGTGAGGTTCGAACCTTTGCGAACATGATTAAATGTGATTAAAGAATCATGTTCGCAAAGGTTCGAACCTCACACCTGCAACACAAAGAAGACAGCATGTTAGCAACGGTTAAAGGGTGAGTACATTTTTTTGAGACACCCTGTAGTTCAGGAAGCACTGATTAGTAGTTGTTAGCGTAGCTTTACGATGGCTATCTCCGCTCACTAATAATCGAGATCTTCGGTGGTCCACATTTACTTCTGCATGGACCACCGTCGTTTTTGAAGTACAATAATTTATTTTAGCTCAATGTTCTTATTGGTTCGTGCATATAGCCTTACAATTTACGTGACATTTTGTCCAGGTAAAAAAAAACTTCGTACCTGTTGGGGTTACACTACTGAATTGTGGCAGTGAGCCACAGGGATCATTGCGCTTGCCTGAAAGTTCTTGAATGCATTCATGTCTTGCAGGACTAATTTGTATAGTTGTGATGCTGTGGTTCGTAGTGTGCCAGAAGGCACATCTCTCAGAAACGCAAACACCCAAAGGCTGATAACTAAAGCTCCAGCACAGCCCTGGTGTCTAGTGCTATTACGACTCGATAGTTCCCGTGGAAATTCCACGGTTTAAAAGTGATAAAATTAAGAATTTTTCGATCCATAATTGCGTTATTGATTTTTCGCTACCGAATATAAAACTTTGGTTAGAAAAAAAGTGTTCTCGGGTAAACTGATAAATGTTGCGTTTCTAATTGTTTTAAATGGAAATCTATGATCTAACGTGTTTCCTAATGCACGTCTTCTCAGCTTTTGTGAAAATGAATCGAAATTTTTTATGATGTTTTAGGAAAAACGAGGGTATACTCTAATATTTTTTTCACGAAAATTCGAGGTAGTAGGAAACTATGGAACTCCGTCCGTACGCAAATATTCGTGCGTAGAGCACGAAAACCACAAGTTTTTGCGTAACTGTATTTTTTATATTTTGCTAGCATTTCAAGTTTGATAAGATTTGACTAGTTCGAAATTATTATGAAGACGAATGCATTAAAGATTTATGACGAATTATTCCACCATGTAATAATAGTTTGTTGCTTACTTGGTCCGTCTCTGTGTGACGCTCTTAAGGATTTAGATAGGAGGAAATTCGGTAGGGTATACATGTATCGTAAGCATTGTATTGTGGATACCGAAGGCACATCTTCAATGTGGAAACTCCGCAAAGCCCGCGTCCGCTGGCAAATCGAACGAACAAATTCACTAAAACACGTGAATTTTCACGTGTGGGTCTGCTAGTTATATATGCGGATGAGTATCAGTGTATATATTCAATTATTAACTCATATTCGAACCAAATTCAGTGGAGATTCATGATGTTATATTGTCTATGTACGTCCCAAATTTTGAACCAGTGTAAACGATACCTGTAATGAACTGAGGTAAATAGGTTTTGTGTCTGCTCTGATACTACCGTTGCTGTTCCCAGTCGTCGCTTATGCGGTGCCTTGCAGAAAAGTTCAAGTCACTGCCAAAGGAGCTGCAAATCCTCAAGCACTACAGTACGATGAGGGCAGAGATGCCTTCAGCAGCAGGAAGCGAGACGATCATCCAGCTCTTATTCTCCACGGATGCGTTTCTACTGCAGCTCACACAACCGAGTTTCTTGATGTTCCTAAGCCTCCTGAGGCAAAAGTATGACAACATAAAGACATTAGTGTCGCACGAGTACAGCATGAATGGCCAGCTGCTCGAGTTGTGTCTTCCCATATTTCCTAACTTGCGTGTAATCAAAATAAGGATCGAATCTGTAAATCTACCGCGCGCCTTAGAGGCGCTACGCACTCGGGCACCTAATTTGGAAGAAATTGTCATGCCTCATTTACCTCTCCAGTACCTCAGCGATGATCTTCTGAGTCACTTCTTATTTGCCGGAGAGTCCTTCAAGAATGTCGAGAAGAGGTTTGTTGAGGGAGCCCCTATACATCTTTCTTTTCGCAAGCTGAAGCACCTGAGCCTGCCTTTAGAGCTGCCGACTTTAATTCGTATTTTCAGAATGCTTCTTTTCTGCTACGAGGATTGCCGCGTAGACTGGATCCCTCATCTGGACGGGCCTGTGAACGCAAGTGTGTTTGATTCAGCGCTCTGTCCAGCCGCCGTGGTGTGTCCATCATTCACCCTCGACCTGTGCGAACTACGCTTCGAAGATCTCAGGTTTCCGTACGTCGAAGACGTATGTACCAGTTGGACGAAACTTAAAACATTAAGGATTGTGTTGGGCCATTTTTACGTTAATGTGGACCATAAATTGGCTCAGAAGAGACTAACCGCTGTATTAGCGAACTGTAAAAATCTTACTCGTTTTGAGCTCGTGATCGTTTCGAACAACGTTGACAGAAGTTACGAGATCACTTTGAACGCCTTGAAGGAATGTGGCCGTGATATGCTCGACTTGAAATTGGTCGATCCTTATCACTCGCTCTCTCACGAAGACATTATAAACTTGCTGAACTGTAATCCTAACTTACAGAAACTTCACTTAAAATGTAAACCTAAAACTCGCTATTGCAAGGAGGCGAAGCTTGTTCCTCTCATGAAGCTCACATATTTTAGGTTTAGTTTCATGAATGAACACACGTCTGTGAGAGGTAAAGTGTCGTCGCAAATTATGGGTGATATTTTAAAAACGTGTCCCAACATCACGCGCTTAACTCTACCGGGCGAAGAATTGTTCATTGCTATGCTTTACAAACTCAAAATCAGTCCGAAGGTTCATACCATGAACTTCATATTTTATTCCCCTATTTACGAATATAAGCCCATTGAACGGATCGTCAAGCTCCTCAGACGCACAGAAGTAAGAGAAACGAGTTTATACCGAAACTACAGAGATTCCATCCTGTACGAACACAAAAATGTGACAAGAGATTACGTCTACTCTCAGTCTATCTTCTACTCTCAATGCCGCAAATATGAGATCGATGCCAGATACTTCACAGAGGACTTCTGTGTCCAACTTTGATAAAAAGCTGTTCTTCATTTTGTGACCCGTTCGTCTTTACCGAAGGTAAGCTCCTACGATCGATTTCTAATTTCACTTTACACTGTCAAGATAAATGTGAGCTGAGGATCTCCTATGGAGATTGTCTGCTGCGATGTCTAGGCTTTTTGTTGTCGGCAGCAGTTCTGACGCACTCCTCGTTACTGGTCTTTATATTGTCAAGAACAGTGCACATGAGGCGAGTGTTCTACTAAAGTTTCATTACGTTACCGTCATATTACGTGGCGTGTGACTGTGCGAAGTTACGAGACAGTTTAATTTGGTGCCTCCAGCGCACGAGACAGAATATGGCAAAAAGACTGGCGTTTATGGCTCATTGTTAAGTTGATGCCTAAGTGTCATAAAAAGCAAGTTATTTTAGAAGCATAAATTCGCTTATAGTCTTAGTTAATTTGATTTTACATTACTGACTCTGTTATTTTTATGTAGTAGATAAGAGACTTGTGTTGTCTCGAATGGCACATGAAAAATTCATGTATAAGAGTTTGCTAGATTTATTACTTAATCTTTGGTGGAATATGAGACCTAACCCTGTATGATCGACACAGTATCACTCGTGGTTACCAACGAACTCTCAAACTAATAACCCAATACACTTAGTATTGGTGGGCCTAACCTACCAGCGCATTACAGGCGTCACTGAGTTGTGTAAACTTTAATGAAATGTTACGCACACGCTGTAAGAAAATTATTTGTGATTTACCAATGCAACATACGAGTGTCATTCGAGTCATCACTGCCAACCTGGTGATCGTACAAGTGAGTGTCACCGAGCACGTGACGCTCTTGATGTTGATCCTCGATAAGTTTTCAAATGAATTACAACTACTTCAATTTGCTTCAAAACATTTTTGTTGAAAATTAAATGATATCGTTATTAATCATTAACATATTAGAAAAACAGATTACCCGAGGTGATACAGTGCACAACGTCAACGTGCTTATGGCATCTAGACTTGATCAGAGATGCGGACTTTTCGCAAGTTTCATTTTAATACCGTCCCTTTTTGTTACTTTTATGTCAAACTTGGTAGTAGAACCTGGACTACATTAGTCTCAATCGTTTAACTCGAAAACTCGTTCCCGTTCCATGCTGAGTAGTTTCATTACAGGAAAATACTGATATTCATACGTGCCTTCTTAATTTAATGTTGGATTTTAAGTTACGTAACTCTTAAAAACTTTTATCGTCCTAATTTTGTGAGTTCATATCCTAAAGTTTCAAATAAAATGGCGGCAGGCTTTTTAATTTCAATCCCTCAACTCTATTTCCGACAACGATAGCCTTCAGTACTTCATATTTAACATGCAGCTCCTGAGATCGAACACTTTCAAACCCACTAATAAGCTAACTAGATTTGTTGACTTGTGTCTGATACTAAAAAAGTATGCATGCTTGGCTCACATGAGCATTAATTGAATTATTCTGTATCTACGACTAGCATTTATTTTTTGTAGCGAGTTTGTTGATTGTACTACAGGTGGAGTATTACAGAGTTGAGCACTAGTTCACCAGACTAGTCTTACTGTGAAAAGTACCTATCAGCTAGTACTGTTGAGCTTGGGTCGCAATTAGCAGTATTTAAAGTACAAATTTTAGAGGCTCACTGAAGCAAACACCCGCATATTTGGCACATAATTTTGGTCTGGCGTCATTCTAGCAGCCAGAAAAGGATTCAGACTGCATTAATCGTACGAGGTCAAAACTTACCTTGAGTGACTGGACGATGACACGTTGCAGCGAACTTCTTTCCCTCCCTTTAGTCTTCTTTCATTCATGCAGACAACTCTGCTTCCTTATGATGGGAGAGGGCAAAACATCAACTTCAATATGACAAACTACAATTTATTAATGAAAACTAAGAAAATAAGCAGGAATAGCTTACTCACCTTGCGTAATACAAACAAGTGAATACAATTTCTTCATACAAAATATTAAAACTGCCAATTTGATTTCAATAAATATAAACTTACGTTTTGTCAAGTCTTAAGTCGAGCGTCCACGCGGTGTTAGTCAGAAAAGCTTAACTACAGAGAAGTGAGCGGAGACCCAGCTATACTTCTAAACTTTGCACAAATCTGTTTTTTAAGAAAAAAAATTCTTTCCATGCACTCATTTCAAAAATTCCTTGACCAACTCAGAGAGAACTGTTTGAAGGAAGATATGTAGTAGAAAATTGGATCAATCTCGAAGTACATGCCGGTCCGTCCGCCTTACATTACGTGACTTGCCGTACTGAAATACATGCTCAACGTGGTTAGGATTTCAACGTTTCTAAGAATAAAGTTTTCTAGAAAACCCTCGTATAAAAAAGCTAAAGTTGGCTACAGAGCAAGGCACTGGAACTTCTCGAGCAGTGCTTCTTTACTTAAGCATTCAATTGAGGTATTGAGGTACGGCAGTTCATCACCCAAGAGCCAGTCCAGTAAACTGAACGTAACCAAAAAATGTTCTAGAAATCAGCCATAAGTAGAGAAGCACCACTCTAAAACATTACCCATTCTACATAAATAAAATAAATATACTCTCAGGAAGGGACTTCCAATTTACATGCGGAAATTAACAAGGTAGGAAGCTATGAAATGAACCTACTTGTGGAAAAAACATGAAGAAAAATTATTAGTAGTCCAATTCGTAGGATTGGACAAGGGCAACTTTTTCCCACTTCTACGAGAAAATTTCCCGCAAGTCTTCTGTTGAGTTTCCAGACGGGAAAAAGGACTAAAATAACCGCTGCTCTGTGATAACAGCGGTCCCAACAATACCTACTTAGGAGTGCACAAAAAACGAGTAGAAAAATACGACTCTCTTGAATGATCAATAACGGTTCACCCATGACACTAAACACAACTGGAATGTTCCCCATGGTGATGACTTCAAAGAAATGAAATGCGATCTGAAAAATTAGTCCCAGGCTTCAATATTTTGGTCCCATGCAGAAGACAGAGAGAGACGGTCCTCCGTCGGTACGATGAATGTTAGATCCTTGGCCTTCAAATTATTAAAATAGTGAAGACAAGCAAGATAATCTCGCAATCAAGTGTTTGAAGGTATTACTTCGTATAAAAATGGTGTACCGCAATAGTGACCCCAAAAAGCTCTGACGCTTTCAAGCATTCGTAGCATTAAGCAATCGAATTCATTGACAGTTACTCCCAATTCTTGATGTTAAAATAAATGCAACAGAATTAGCATCCCGCCACCTACCACACAACTTAGTTTCTCATCCGCGAAGAAAAAAAACACACTGAGAGCCGCAAACTAATTCCTTGATACACCAAGGCGAAATTAAGCACTGCCTCTGATAAGATAAATAACTCTTTACCTTGAAACTTCTAATTAACTTTTTGAGAAGAGAACAGCACTCGAAATAATACGTTTAGATGGTCCACGCCGTCGACTGAACCGTTGTCGAGTCAGTAGAACACGGCTCAGTTAGCAGCTAGCAGGAATCTTACTGATCCTCAAGATCTTTTGCGCCGTGTTTGAGGATGCGCGTGAACTCCACGTAGTCGAACATGGCATTCTTGATGGGAGCCTCACGGTACATTTCGTCCACCTGCCCATACATTATCAATGATTTCAATCATGTAATACGCCTTCCAGCTCCTGCTTTATATCTAAATCGCTTGAGTGATAGATGATCTGAGCCTTCAGTTTCAGCCATAAACATACTTGGATTACAGGGTTCAAACCCAGCAAATTCAGATGCATCACTGAGTTCACAGCCAGGCAAAATTTTCTTGTTTGTTCATACGATGAATTGTTCTTCAACAATCGGCATTCGTACTTGGTATTTCATTATCACATTTCACTTCAGACTAAAACGAAGAAACATCACTGAACAATTGAAATAAATCATCAGAAAGGCTAACCCTGGAAAAAATTCCCTTGATTTAAAAACAGCATGCAAAGTCCCACACTAGCCAGCGCTGTCACCCACATCCTCATCAGTGAAGCGGTCTCCCATGGAAGTGAGCAGTTCACGCAGCAGTTCTTCGTTGATATAGCCTGAGTTGTTCTCGTCAAAACAACCAAACGCATTCTTGATCACTTCCTCGGGGTCTGTGCCCTGAAATTAAAACAACCTTAAGCCTCCACACCAGCAATAATAAACAAATAAAGCGAGTGTTTAACACATTCATTGCGGTATGACCCACCGGTGGGTCGTTCAGGTTAGGTTCTGTAATTTTTTCAAAGCTTTCTAGTGACTGTATGTACAAAGTAAAGATTTGCACCGGCTAGGCAACCGCAATGAATGTGTTAAGACTTGGATATATATACGGCATGGGACTTAGGTATCAACCCAAGAATGGGCCAAACGGCTCGTTCCTATTGCCTTATTCTATTCTAGTACAGGTAGAACAAGTGTTCGTAGCAACAGCACTAACAAAATCTTGAACTAAGAACCGTGTTTAACTGCAAAAGTAAAGGGTGTAGGCAAGTCCCGCGTTCTGAATAATCAAAACCGAGCTACAAGCGAGTCGAACTGTGTGCTTCAAGGCGTACTATGTTATTTATTTTACCTTATATTCATTCATTCTAGTATAATCCATTAAAGACTCAATATTTCAGCTTTGTTATTAAAAAAGCAACAACTGCCAACTATTGTAAATGTTTTCGCAATAAAACTTTGGAAATCTAACAAAAAGTTTAAAATCCCCAACTCGCTGACATAAACCAAGTATTAGAACAAAGTGATGACGTAAACAAGAAGGATGACTTAGGCAGTTACTCTCGGGCGAACGTTATTGCGTACATTCAGGCATGCATAATTATACGCATTCAGTGAAGGTAATCATACACATTCAGGGAGACATGTACATTCAGGGAGACGTAATTATGCACATTCAGGGAGACGTAATTATGGACAATCAGGCAGACGTAATAACGTATATACAGGGTGGCTCATAAGTAAGGTACCTTTTCAAAACTATTATAGCTATAAAACTACAAATGGTAAAGAGATTTGCTTAGTTCAGAATGAACGAGGAGATTTCAAAGTTTTCTACCAGCGTATCAAGTCGACCGACAATCACAACATATTGCCCAAAAAATTCATAAAATCCACCCATCAAAATAAATCGCTACGAAATGGAACAACGAGCAAAAATAGTGGAACTTTACTTCCGATGTAATTGTTCGGTTACTGCAGTTCAGAGGAATTACAGGAATATTGATGATATTGAAAGAAGTCCATCGAAGAACTGCATAAAAAACTGGTATTGAAATTTAGAGAAACTGGGACAACAGCAGACAGACAACGTTGTGGCAGGCCACGGACCATACGAACTGGTGCTCCAATTCAGTTTGTTGCAACGAGTGTTGCTGATCGGCCCAAAACGTCAACTAGGAGACGTTCAATTCAACTGAGAATGTCACGTACCTCACTGCAACGTATTTTGGTAAAAGATCTAAAGAATCATCCATGTAAAATTCAATCAACTCAAGAACTCCATCCTACAGACTACCAAAAGCGATTAGATTTTGCAAATAGATTTCTGCAGCTTGCAGAAAATGAAAATTTTGTACAGAATCTAATACTAAGAATGACCGTCGTGTGTTTATATATTTATTAATATGTTTCGTGTCGCGCTCAAAATTAGAGAGATCCAGAGCCTTATATACTCGAGTCTGTATCGTGGATAGGGAGTTCCGCGAGGTATTGCATATTACAATATACATACACAAGCTCGCAGTTGCTTTCAGTAATGCTGAATTTCTGTATCTAGGCTATGCCACGAATGGCTATAACGATTTCTATTGCAGCTCAAAAATACTCTATTTTAAGTATTTATTACTCTCACTAGAAAAATAAGTTACCTTTGAAATAAGCTTAAGCATGGAAACTCCACTCGAACGAAAAAAAGACTGAATCGAGAGCGAAAAAGATTATCTAAAGAACAACAAGCTGTTGTAAGGCGACAGAGGCGGGATCAGTATGCAAGTGCAGTATGCATTGCGTTCTTAAATGTAATCTATATATTAATACACTTAAAACTAAGTTCGTGTGTAACGCTCCTCATTATTATGAAGGCGCCGTGACTGGCGGTATCGTGTCTACGAAGATACTATATATAAGGGGTCGTATTTGCCCTTGTGGCTGGAGATCAAGAAGAACAATAATTATTTGACTTTGTGGCGAGAGATCAAGAAGAATAATTAGTAACTAATCAGTAAACGAGATTGTGAAAAGTACCAATAAATATCATCATCCCATTATTTATTAAGCTACTCACACTGCGTTCGCCCTTCACAATGGAGCGGAGGAGAGAATTAGCCAGAGAGAGACAAAGAAGATTTCGAGATAGACTAAGAACGGAAGAAAGGCAATCTATTCGAGATATGAACAGGAACTTTATGGTACGAAGACAATATATGAATGCCACGGATAGAGAGCATGAATTGGTGGAAGCTAGGAATAGAGCAGCTGAAAGAAAAGCTCGCATGACTCAAGAGGAAAGAGATGTTTACTTGAATGATTTAAGAAATCGTTAGCAGGAAAGAAGAGCGAATAAGAGCCAAGAAGGAGAGATAATTGAGCATAATTCAAATGTAAGAGCACGAGACTAAGAACGAAGGCTGAACAAAATTCAAATAAGTATAATTAACCATATATGCTTGGAAGTGAGATAATTATTGAAATCTTGTATAAATATATAATAAACACGACGAATATAATATATTAAAAATATATAAACACACGACGGTCATTCTAAGTATTAGATCAGATTTTGATAGTATTAGCATTAGATAGTCTAGTGTACCCGTGCCATCAAAAATGATCGCAAATACTGTCGGAAATATATTAAATAAAATTGCATATAAGAACGCAAGCTAATACTAAGAATGACCGTCGTGTGTTTATATATTTATTTATTTATTTATATGTTTCGTGTCACTTTCAAAAAAATTAGAGAGATCCAGAGCCTTATATACTCGAGTCCGTATCGTGGATACCGAGTTCGGCGGGGTATTGCCCTATGATTCGGGTACATTGTACCCGAATATGACACGAATTGCAGAGTCAATTGCAGCAGTAGAAACTAAGTGTCTTAGTTTTTACTAGGAATGTTGTCATTAAAGAAATACTCAATTAAAACGTTTGTCCTTTGTAAATATGTATAAAACTAAATATATTGCATCGCGTTCTTATATGTAATTTTATTCAATAACTTTCCAACAGTAATTGCCATAATTTTTCATGGCACGGATATTATCACAAAATCTCTGCCGTCATTTTTGACGGCTGGGTAGACTAGTATATAAATAAATGTATAAACACACGACGGTCATTCTTAGTATTAGATTGTCGGTAAACTTGATACGCTGCTAGAAAACTTTGAAATCTCCTCATTAATTCTGAATTAACCAAATCTCTTTACCATTTGCAGTTTTATAGCTAAAATAGTTTTCAAAAGGTACCTTACTTATGAGCCACCCTGTACAACACACTCAGCCTTGAGAATACTGCAAGCGTAGCACAGCTCAGTATACAGGATACGCAGCAGACAGTACCGACACCAACTTGTTCCGTGTGGTTATCCATAGTTGAGACCCTCGTGTGGAACTATACGAGCATCGAAATAAATGAGCAAATTTTAGTAAGTTTACTCGTTTCAATTTTCTCTACAATGCACCAACGGTACCTACAACGCGCCAACGGGTTGTATAATGCAGGAACGGTGCCTACAATGCACCAACGGTACCCATAACGCACATACGGTACCCATAACGCACATACGGTACCCATAACGCACATACGGTACCTACAACGCACATACGGTACCTACAACGCACATACGGTACCCATAACGCACATACGGTACCCATAACGCACATACGGTACCCATAACGCACCAACGGTTTGTATAATGCAGTAACGGTATCTACAATAGTTTTATCCTCGGAGTAAGGGTAGAACTTTACGCCTGTATTAGATGAGTAAATTCGCTTATCATACCACGGTAGCTGTGTGCAGTCCACTAGCCTGTAATCACTGCATGAGACTACAGAGTGTCCATGAAGTCTCTTTACTATTTCTTCTGAATGGTTCTTGAAATGGTAAAGAGAGTTTATGGACACTCTGTACTGTTGTGGTTGTCTACACTCTACACAACACCTCTACGAGGAACAGCGTAATAAACAAGCCTTCTATTTCTATGTTTCAAGACTAAGATGCTCGTAGTGCTACCGTCACGCAAGAATAGATTGATGGTGGTGCAGTTTTGCGGCGAGCATGACAAGGAAATGCAATGAAATGAGGATATAATTATGCTATGAGTAGTAGTAAAACGGGTTTGCTAGCGCTTCAGTAGATCCTACTACATCGCGCCGAAGGTCTCGCATTATATTCATCCTCCCATCGATCACATCACCACAATGACATAAACATACATAGTTATTATGTGGTATCATCAACACAAATTCTCTACCGTAAGTTCACAGATCATTTAATCAATTCCACACTGACAACCAAAGACACATGAGATTAGTTGTTAGGCTAAGAGCGAGCAAAAATTAATTTACCTGCTCGTATCTTTATTCTATAGGAGTCACGGAAACTATTTCGAAGAGCGTCACAATAGAGAACTAAGTGTCATGTTATATTTAAATTCAGGGAGTAGCCGAGCCCCTAGGGTTTTCAGCTCCCCACACATTTTACGGCCAAGCGCAAATACCCACGCTGGAAACCCCTCAGGCATCAACGCAGGCGCGCTCGGCCGTATCGCTGTTTTATTTTCCAGATCGTCAAGATTGAGATTTGTTTCTCATTCTCAAAATCATATTTTTAAAAGAATATTACATGATTCAAGGTAACTTCTCAGTGCATCGACATGGAATGAGGGCTTGCTCAGGTTCCGCCAGTATGCCGTGTAGCACTGCATCAGCGTCGTCACCGTGTAGTCTAGGAAAACACGCGCGCCGGACACCTGCATGCGATGGGCAAACGGCCAGAAAATGCTGAACAGTCAAAGGGACCCAACATTGCTAAAAGAGAGGTTGGAGAAGCAGCTTCATCAGGTAGCTGTGCGTAATTCTAGTATGACCAATCCGTAGACGGCACAAAACCACCTCCATGCGGCAGCTACAACTGGACAAGGTCCACTGACGTACAGTATTTTTAATCTTTCTGAGCTTGTTGTGGTTCACAACAGCCCACTGCTGTTGCCATACTTCACTTAACGCCGCCTTGACGAGAGGGTAATAGTCACGACAGGGTACACATTCGTTTAGAGTTTCACCCTCGGAGGTAGCAGCTCGTTTTGCCTTAAGGTCTGCTCTCTCATTTCCA
Organism: Trinorchestia longiramus; assembly: GCA_006783055.1. Lineage (NCBI taxonomy): Eukaryota > Metazoa > Arthropoda > Malacostraca > Amphipoda > Talitridae > Trinorchestia > Trinorchestia longiramus. The sequence goes on along the minus strand of VCRD01002928.1, from coordinate 48,428 downwards.
GAGACTCCCACGTGTCCTGGCACCCAGCAGATCCTGACATGTTCTGAAGCGCGCACAAGTCGCACCAAAATCTCGCTGATCTCACCAATAATTCGGTGGCTGCTTGCATAAACCTGAATGACGTCTATAATTGTCTTCGAATCAGTGAAAACAGTAAAGCGGTTATTTGGATGTTCCTCGATCAGTTGCAAAGCCTAAATGACACCACACAGCTCCACGGTGAACACAGAGGTTACCGAAAGGAGCCTGCCAGCTCTCACCACCTCACCCTAAACAGCGGAGCACCCTACAGCACCACCAGACTTAAGACTATCGGTGTATATTTTGACCAAAGCAGCATGCTGGTCAGCCACGTGTTCCAAGAATAAGCCTTTCATGACGTTGGCTGGTAATGTCTGCTTTTTGGGCAGCCGACACCCGGAGCAGAAAGTATCAATTGGTATACGCCAGGTTGGAGTGCTATCCGGAAGACAAGGGCACACTTTCATAGCATCCAGCTGCATAGTCTCAACCAAAACATGGTAGTTCACGGGTGAAAGAAGAAAATATGGAAAGCGCAAATATCGTCCATGAGGTGCATGCACGCTCATCCAAGTTGGAGAGAGAGGAAGCTGCTCCAGCAGGACAAGGTACTGCAGGCTCAATAAAAGCCGTCGTGCCCAGAGAGGAGGCTCGCCACCCTCCATGCACAGGCTAACCACCGGTGAAGTGCGAAAAGCACCAGTACATAGTCGCACAGCGGCGTGATGCACCGGATCTAGTTTGGCCAAGTTAGTTAGCTCTATCTGCTCCCAGGACAACCCAGATAGGCATTTCAAGATATTCATTCTCCGGGTACACTCGAGCTTGAGAGAATTTAGATGAGGTTTCCCAGACAGTTTATCGTCCACAATCATCTCCAAGAATTTGGCACTACGCACAAAGTTCACAATCCTTCCTTGTAACACCAACCGCGGAGGGTTGCAGCGGTTACGCTGCTGGAAGTGCAATCCAACAGTTTTTTCGGGAGAAAAGAGAAAACCATGTTCTGTGGCCCAGTTGTTCACATTGTTGATTGTCATCTGCATCCTACAGCTTAAGGCTGGCAAATGGGCAGATGAGTAAAGCATGAAGTCGTCCACATAAAGAGACGCTGACACATCAGGAGGCAAAACAGACGAGTTCGTTTAGACCTACGCTAAACAGAGTGCAGCTCATTATGCTGCCCTGGGGCGAGCCCTCGTGTTGCACTTGCATCGTGCACAGAGTACGCCCGACTTTGACCCGAAAACTTCTCTCGCCCAGAAATTCCTGTACGTACATAGCCATATTACCATGGAGACCATATCCGTGTAATGTTTTTAAGATTCCATATCTCCACGCAGTATCATGAGCCTTGTGCAAATCAAAGAAAACACACAGCATCTGGCAGCGCTCATCGAGGTTGGCTACTAAGTAATTCTGAAGACGTACAAGAGCATCTATGGTCCCCTGGTTCTGACGGAAACAGAACTGAACAGAGTTCACAAAGTTCGTCTGCCGCCAAACATCTCGTGAGCCGGATGTTGACTATTTTCTCCATTAATTTGCCAAAACTGCTAGTAAGAGCACTGGAACGGTAATTGTTTGGGTTGCAGGGGGGGTTTGTTTCGTTTTGCAAAAGCCAAAATTGTTGCGGTGCGCCATTAATGTGGATATGTGTTCCACATTTTATTATAAATATACACGAGATGAGAAATTGCTGCATAATGCATCTTCTTTAGCATCTGGTTTTGGATGCCATCTGGACCAGGTGCTGTGTCCTTGGACTTCTTCAGGGTACAATATAGCTCGGTCATAGTGAGGGGGACATTATAAGATAAAACGGCATTTGTTAAGAAGTCAAGTGCTTGCTGTTCTTGCTGGCGCTTATGCGCTAAGAAGGCAGAAGGGCAGGAACGGCCGTTACTGACATGGAAGAAGCTCCAAGCCAAAGCATCCACATTCCGCTACACGTTCCGGGTCTGCGGTGAGAGCGCCGTTAATTTCCAAGCAAGACCTCCTGGAGCCATATTTCCCTTTCATTTTATTAACGCGTTGCCATACCTTTGCCATGGGAGTATCGGTTTTCAAGCTAGACACATATCTCTGCCACGATGTCTTACGAGCTACATCCTTGATATTCTGCGCTCAGGCCCTAGCTCGGTTATACGGAATCTTATCAGACACATCCCTTGTCTGCTGGTATCGTCGCAAGGCTCGCTTCTGCGCAGTATTTTATGCTATGGGTAAATACCGTGTAATACTCGAGTTAAGTTACAAGGAGAACAATAGAATATGCTAACAGGAACGAGCAGTTTGGTTCATTCTTAGGCTGCTACTGAAGTCCTATGCCATCTAAAGTTAAGGCATCAATCACGCACAGGTTTTTCAGTCAAGTACACGGTCTTTAATCGTACACAGGCTCCAAGAGTACAGAAGGATGGGAGGATCCTGGTTTGAGAATCCGAGGCAGAACATCTAGTGAACTGTCCCTACTGTTGATGAAAGAGAAAACCCTACAATACCAAAACTTTTATTATGCACTCCTTCGATATTTTTTGCATCTTACACATAAAGTTCCCTAGAACTATATTTACCACCTCTATAACACACGAAAACTCGTGCACTAGACAAAACTACATCACTGACATGAACTCTCGAGAACTAGCAGAGTTGGTCCAAGAATGGGCCAAACGGCTCGTTCCTATTGCCTTATTCCATTCCATCCCATGCTGTCCTGGCAACACCCACCTGGAGGCGCTCTCCAAAGAGGGTGAGGAACATGGTGAAGTTGATGGGGCCTGGAGCCTCGTTCATCATCCCCTCCAGGTAGTCGTCTTTTGGGTCCTTCCCTGCACACACACACTAACACGTCACAGGCTGCACTGTAGGATGAACTCTGCAACTAAAACTGTTCATCTGGGCAAACTGTTCATCTGGACAAACTGTTTATCTCGACAAACTGTTTATCTCGACAAACTGTTCATCTCGACAAACTGTTCATCTCGACAAACTGTTCATCTCGACAAACTGTTCATCTCGACAAACTGTTCATCTCGACAAACTGTTAATCTGGACAAACTGTTAATCTGGACAAACTGTTAATCTGGACAAACTGTTAATCTGGACAAACTGTTAATCTGGACAAACTGTTAATCTGGACAAACTGTTAATCTGGACAAACTGTTA